>JAZHYW010020985.1:0-133555 GCA_037355805.1 Ixodes ricinus | reverse complement strand
CTTGTGTGCATACCTAGGGCATAAACCTATGTATATTTAGCTCTTGCAGTTGGCCTAGCATAGTTTTTCTAGTAACACAGTATTATGACAAGCTGATATATTTTGAAAAATAAGGAAGGCCTCATTACCGCACAGAAGAGCTTTGAGCAGGGAAACCATACCCGGGCCCCATGGCCCAAACATTTCCTAACAAGGTGCAGCTAACAATCAAAATGCACATGGTGTGAAATGTCTGTCATATAGTGCTCTTGTAGAAATAATCTTTGGATGGTGTGAGCAGACCCATCAGAAAGAGGATCAAGGACGAAGATTGTTTACAAGAAGCCTCTCGGGAATCGTGCTCTACGTTCTCCATCTGTGGAGCTGACAAAGATTGTTTCTAAAGGTGCACCATTTTGTGTGCCCTGCAACCCTTCCCAGTTTACATCTTAATGGGACATTAGCCACACAATAATTGTCATGAACTTGATTCTTGATTATAACTTTTAGAAAAACAAAATATTTGTGGAATGGAAACAAATATATATATATATATATATTTAGGAAGTGACTGTATCTGTACCTACCAGGCAAATTTTTAAATTGGTACATCAGGACATCAGGTAGTACATACTGGTGTGAGTAACTGATGTTAGGTTGAATTCGGAATCATCTTTCACAACCCTGTGTACGTGTGTTCATGTGCTGGGAAGATATGCGAAGCAGTGTGTTGACTAGGGATGTCGCAAAACCTTTGTCGAACCCGACGTTTCACTGGTTCTTCAGCGAACCTTTGCAATTTTTGCAAAGTATGACGAAGTTCGACTTATGACAATGTTGCCCCGCTTGTACACAAAGATTTTGAATTTTGGGAAATAAATAATTTAGATAGTTTATAATTAACTTTGTTGTGTGTATGTTTATACAGCCTGAACTTAGCCTCAATGGGCGATTTGCCTCTCAGCTGTAGATGAGCAATTTAGCCAGTTCAGTACAACCGCTAGCCTCGGGTCCTTAACGTGCGCCACGCAGTAGTGATACACGACCGTGCGCCGGTACGATGCTCATCCAGATCGAAACGGGAAGGGGTGGAGACTGAACCCTGGACCCCTGGCTTCTGCAGCGCGAGCTTTCACTCAGCGTGCTCCGAGCTGGTGGGCGACTCTAGTGTGCGCGAGCCCGCTGGGCCACCGGAAATGATAAAACAACGCGGTGCAATTAAATAGAAATAACCCTTTTCAAAATGCATTGACCTAAGGGGGAAAAAAAGTAATCTTATCTCAGTAGAAAAAGAAAATCAAGAAAAAATGAAGGGATTACGCGAAGGAGAAACCTTCATCCGAGCGTTGTTGAACGGAAACTTGAAAGGACCCGGGAAAGGTTCAAAACAATAAAAAACTAACAAACAAACACCTGAGTGGCGCCGTAATCCGTGTATATGTATGTATGTATGTATGTATGTATGTATGTATGTATGTATGTGTGTATATATATATATATATATATATATATATATATATATATATATATATATATATATATATATATATATATATATTCTGATTGGCAGTAGACATGTGGGGCGAGATTGAAAACCCGCCGTGACCTTAGACTGGCTAAGGAAACGACTCAAGATAAAAAGAAAGCACGCTCTTATTTTCTCGAGTTGACCTCGAAAAAGAAAAAAATGAAGCGACGGCGCCGTGGTCTACTCCGCGTCCTGCGACACACTTTCGACCGCAAACACTGCAATTATCATCGCATCTTCATTAGCACCAATAAAAGCAAAGCAAAAAATAATAATAATAATAATTTATTTTGCCCGTCCTGAACTACTTATTATCCCCATTTAGTTACTACGCCAATATTTTTGAAATTATGAATTTAATCTTGACCCTTTTTGTAAATGGATCGACCAAAAGAAATAAAACGAAAACTAAAGCAAAGACCTATCGAGGATTTAAAAGACGGGGAAAATCCCTCAACGGTTTTGTTCGGCCAAAGCTCACGTATCACATACGAATACGCAGTTTCGGCCTGTATCCGTAATCAACCTCAAATCCTGCCCACACGATTTCAAATGATAACTCGTTCGGCCAGTGAACTCGCCCTTCTTGCCAGCGTTTGAAAACAGAACAATAATACGTCCACCCAGCGAACTAACCCCTATGACTCTTTAAAATGAAGAACCGATCCGTCAGCCTATGAGCAGTGGCACAAGACCTCGCGTGCGCATTAGATTCACGATCGAAACGAGATGACGTAGAAACGGAAGTGAAGGAAAAGCAATCAAGAAAGCACTCACCCTAAGAGCAGGGCGATGAGCACTAGAGCCGTTGACTTCACCTCCATACCGAACTTGTGATCATCCCAGGAAAAGTCATACTTGCTTGCAACACGCACCAACTTCAACGCACAACCGAACACCACCACCAGCACAACTGCCAGAAACTTAAAAAAAGGTAACAAGAGCGGCGAAACGGTTATTCCACCGTCAAAACGGCCGTCGTCCACCACATAGCCGATCACAGGGGCACTTTACTTCACACAGACCGCGGCCGTCGCTTACAATGACGTGTAGTTGCGAGTGTCCTTGCAGATTCTCGACGTTCACCGAAGGTATCAGGTAGGAGACGGGTGCGAGCCGCACGCTACAACACTTCGCACATTCCAGGTTCACACCGACCGTGCACACCCACGAATAACCATACCTTGTTTGCTTGAAAGGGAGAGTGGGGTCCCTTAATAAAATCGCACACCCAAGCTGTTACTGCAGTCAGTAGACTTCAAAACACATTGCTCTCTTTTTTTTTGCTTTTCCGCTCGTGGGTGAAAAGCCTCGCTCGCCTCGCAGAGACTTCCGCAAACGGCTGGACACATCGCGCCACCTGGAGGTGGTAAACTGAAACCATGAGTCACGGGCCACGGCTAGGAACAATGTCCGATAATTTTGTTATATTGCTGACTAAAGTAAATAAAGTGTCTATATAAATTTATTTTTGTTTTAATATAAATAAGCGCGGAAAATACTTTAAATGAACTTTGGTTTTTATCGTTTTTATTTATTAAATGCGAAACTAAAGCTAGATTGTACACTTTTAAGTGGATGTAACTCACTGTAAAGAAAAGAAGTTGTGAAACTGGGTTATTTTGAGCGTTACCTGGTGAACACAAAATAAACCACGGTTATCTCACCCCTTTACATTTCTGAGCGAAATTCTCATTCACATAATCCGCGAAACAATTAACGTGGTAAATTTTTTCGTAAGTAAATCATAAAGTACTTGTTACAATTATTATTAATTGTGAGTCACGTGACCAAACCAAATACGTGACGTCACAGGAAACATGGCAGCGTCCAGGCAATGGCTGGTCCCGTCGGACGCGTTGTTCGTTGTCGTTGGTCTCAGCGGTCTCAGCGAGTTGATTTCAGATGCGGGGACCCGTCATATGAAGCCGGTCGAGAGCGACTTCAGGGTTTAGCGTGGTCTTTCACGTAGGTATAGCTTGGAAATAGGGAGAAACGGTGTGCATTTCGCTGGTGATCGATGGGGATATTGCTATCCCTGCGTTGCTCGGACCTCGGCTCAGTCTTTATGTCTTTTAGTCTTTATTTATTTGGCTCTGGAGAGCCGCGGCACCGCGGAAAGGCAGCAGCCCGTACCATGCTAGGCCCGCGGTGCCGCTTGATTCGAATATCGCTAGGAGAAATTTCAACGCGACGTTTTTGTGCTCTCGTTGACCATCGGAATCTTTGAGGTCTGCAGTAAAGCGTGTGCACTGTATTTGGATACAGTTTAGCTACAAAAATTGTGTGAGTTGTGCTTATAGTGGTTCCGCTTAGTTCAAATGACCGAAGGCTCACTTCGGTTATGCGGTGCACTGGAGAGCTGCCTTGAAGCTGGTAGTTCCCGTGCCGTGCTAGATGATGCTGGGCTGCTTCCAAAATTGTTTTGGCGTAGACATGCACTTTCACGAAGCTCGGGTGTTGCACTTGGTATTAAATCCGCTTTGTTTGTCGACACGTTTCGTCGACACAAACTTTTCGTCAACACTCGTTACGCGAATTGCAAGCTGTATGGACATTTCATCACGCGCGTGTAACTAGGGCGTGTGTTGCCTACCCAGCCCACCCGTTCACGCCGCTTCGCGGCGAGTCTGCAGCGGCTCATTACCAGAAAAGTGGTCCCACATCCATTTCAGTTCAGTTCGTCTACGGTAGTCAAAACCCCGAGGGAGAGGACTCATTTGTACAGAATGCCACTCAAGCAATGCAGCTTTTTTACTGGTCAGGATCGACTCTTTTAAAATCTCTTCTGTTAGCTTTGTTATATTGTCATGGATGCTTGGTCCAGTCCTTCTCTCAATCTTTACTCTTTTGGAAAGTTCCAGGCCATGTTTGGACGTCATCGTATGTTCAGATGGAGGTGCTGGGTACTTTACCCTTAGCTCTTCACTCTGTGCACCCTGGTGGCTCCTCATCATAGTTGCCCGACAGTGGGACACAGGTGGCGGACTGTCCCGCGTCTTTCACCCCGGCGAGCCGTGAACCAAGTTCAATCCCTAACCCGGCAGAAAAACCGCAAGACGAGCGAGTCCTACAAAAGCAAACCCCACAAATACACCAAGACGAGCCTGAAATCCGAGCCAGCCCTGCTACAAGGAAGAACCACCGGAATTCGGTCTCCTGCCAGAAAAACCAAAGGGAGTAAGCCAACGACGACAAACCAGTAGCAGCAAACCGCTCCACTCCCACCATTGTTTGCATGACCATCACACCTCACATTCTGACGCCCTTTCACGGCAAGGTGTGTGAAGAATTCGAGGACTGGATTGAACAATGTGTCCGTGTCACCCGCCAGAAAGGGTAGACAGATGACCAGCACCTGCAGAACATATACTTGTCGTGGAAGAAACTGCCAGGAACTGGTTTGAGAACTACGAATCCTTCTCAGCATCTTGTGAAGTTTGCAAGATCGAGCTGAGGCGCACATTCGTTAGCCAACACTGACGAGAGAGAGTCAATTACCTAATTCGGTCCAGGACACGGCCCCAAACGAGAGAATTACCGCCCTCGCGGAGGATGTTTTGCACCTGATCGAGCGCCCGTGCAGACCCTCATGCTACAGAAGACAAGGAGCTGAGAATCCTCATGTCTCTCGTGTGAGGGACAACATCTTCGGCAGCCTTGTCCACAACCCTCGGACAACAATCCAAGAGCTCATCACCAGCTTCCAACATTGAATGTGCACTGCATGCCCGAGCCCGTCACTATCAACAACTCCCCAGCTTCTCAACACTCAGCTCGTCCAGCTGCAACTTCGACACTAGCCTCCCAAGGATCTGCGACATCATACACAATGTTGTCTGGGAAGAGATCAGGAAGCTACTTCCTGCCACCAGCCGCCCGGCTTTTATTTCAATTGTCAAGATTGCTTGGAAAGAAGTTCAACAGTCATTTCAACCAACTTCTGTGAGCGAAGCGGCATCTGACGAACCGAAGGCGAGTTATGCCGCAATGGCATGCTGACCGAAACCGGGTGCCCATTGTTTAATGCCAATTCATTGGGACAAGCCAACACCGCAGTATTCCCGACGTCGGGAAGAACCAGTGTAGGTCCGCATCAAACAAAAGAACGGCCAACCGACGAACTCTCTGCTACCACTGCGTCAGGCCGACCATGTCTACCGGAGGTGCCCGTGCCAAACAATGGGCCTGCGAGGGTTAGTAGATTCAAAACTTGGAAGTATAAAACAGCGAGGACGAGGACGGGAACAGGACATCTTTGAAAGATGTCCTGTTCCCGTCCTCGTCCTTGCTGTTTTATACTTTCAAATTTTGTATCTATTAACCAACACGCTCGTTTTCATTTGAGGGTTAGTGCCGAACGACCCTCGACCACGTCTCGAGAGCGACCGTGGGACATTGAGGAGTGTCTTCGGCATCCTCTGTCCCTGGTGCCGACACTACCCCGAAGCTCCTGATCCCATCACCTCAACAGGAGGTGAGCATGACACATGTTTCTACACCAAGCACGACACATGCTTCTACACCAAACACGACAAGGCAGGAAAACAGCAATGCAATGATAGTTAATTTTTTTATATATATTTTTATTTAAAGGTTATTACAGGCCATTGAAGGCCCTAGTAGGAGTGGGGTACAACGTATGCATTTGCACATCCAACAACAAACAAATAACACAACATTGAAAAGGTTTACAACAATCAACTAACAAATATACAAAATATATATATATAAAAAGGGACAGGGGGGGGGAGGGAGAGGGGGGAGAACTGCAACCATCAAGCAGCATGTAGTGCAATTATGTCTATCCAGATGTAGTATGAAGGTTTATACAATCTTAAAGCCCATGCGAAAAGGATGAACGTGCAGCAATATACTAAGCAACATGCTAATCAAGACGTTCAAGACCTTGTACAAAGTTGGTGTCGTTAAATAGTTCGAGAGGCAAGCCGTTCCAGTCGCTAATGGTGCGGGGGAAAAAAGCTAAACTTAAACATGTTAGTACGCTCAAAAATGGGTGTTAGTGAAAGAAACTGATGTCTATGTTGCGTAGATCTTGACTCTAAAGGGGAAATATATTGCAATGGGTCTATGTGAGTCTGTCCTTGTTTAAGATGATTGAAACAAGAATTTTAATCGTGCAAATTTCCTTCTGGTCTGAAGGGTGTGTATTCCATTAGCCTGTATAAGTTGAGACGGGGAATCCAGCCTTCTATATTTTCTGTAAATAAACTGAACCGCTCGACGTTGCACCATCCCCAACTTCCGGATGTCTTTCTGAGTGAATGGATCCCAAACTTGGATCTTACTAATGAATAGTAAGCATGTAGCTTAACCTGAATCAGTCGTCGTCCAAGGGCAATAATAATTTGCCAACACCAATTATCTGTGTCCACTCCATGAAGCACACAATTTCCAACTTTGAGGGAGAATGCTGCTGAGTGGCTTGACGAAATAAAATGGAATGGTTGGTCATTCTCAAAAACTGGACACCAAGCATCACCCGACTTCACTTTGCCACACGAGACTTACACAAGTTGCAGGGGTCGCGGCATCCAGAAGAAATCACAATTGTGGAATAGAAGTGAAGTAGCTTGGATAACAAACAAACATTGTTGCCAGCCATCAAGTCAACGGTACAGCAAAAGGCAAATCCACGTAAGCAATACATGACCAAACCGGCTACATTGATGCAGAAAACTACGAGAAAAATTTGCGGATTAGAAGCCAGCCCAGCAGCTTCAGTGCATCAGATGTCAGCAGCGGCATGACGCATGATTACAAAACCGGCATCAGTCAGTCAATGTTGCAACTCCACCAAACTGAACACCGACGTGCCAGGAGCGTCATTTGACAACAAGCAGCACAGGTACTACGACTGAACGCCTGACACGAGACTGTCGCAGAAAGAACTCGTTATGGAACCATTTGCAAAGAACCAATAATTACGTAATCAAGTGGAAATCAACATATTTGATACACTAACCTAATAAACATATTTCCGCTCGCCTTTACGCCTTCAGAGTCTCTACACAAAGAATTGTGTTCACCGCACGTGCTGGAACTTTTGAGGACACTCGCATCTCTGACCCCTCAATATTAATTAATGGGACATACCAGACTGGTTGCATTGGGCTGCACTCGTTCCACTTCTCCTGAACATATGGCGCATCCGAAAACCAACTCCAGTGATGTGAAAATGTTATTTATTAATTTATTCTCTCCAGGGGCCTTTGTAGGCATTACAGAGAGGATACTTAAAACTATGCACATGATAATAACATTAAAGTACACTGCTGTAACTTGTTAATTGCAAAAACAAACACACCTTTGAGCATCTAGTTTAATGGTATGTGTTCATGCATTGATATAGCAGGACACTTCCAATACGTATGACACAATAGACCCTTTGCAAAACCCCATCAAGCAACACAATTGTCGCCATATATACCCCATCAGCAACACAATTGTCACGAATATACCCCAGTTCACGTCGAACGTTAATGCAGCATTCGAGTCCAATAGGCGCTCAGCCGAGTTCACAGTGATGGCGGACATAACATTCTTGTCGAACAAATGCCCAAAGTATGAAGGCCTTGGGCAATTAGAGTAGTAGCTACTGTAATTCGTTCCATCACAATTTGGCAAGCGGCGAAGGCTACAGTCTTGGTGAGTCAATATGCATGTTGGAGAGAGGCACATGACAACATATCATCAGAGTGCTCGTCAGCACAGATTTGTCACATGCCTTCACTCCGTCAATCTGATTGGCACGAGGGGGCTGTGGCGGTTGCCCTTTTCCAGGTTATGGTAATACGAAGTATAGGCAGCCCACACTTTAGAAAGAAGTCTATTGAAGAGACCGAAAGGAATGGTAGTCAACATTTTTCAACAAGACTGCTTTTCGGGCAAGGGGTGAACACAAATATGAATCATCTTGTACAGGTAACTAGAACAAGTAAATAATTGACCGACTAATACAATGCACTCTTGATGAAAAAAAGTATTGCTGCAATAAAACCTACGAAAGAGAAAAATGTGCAATTAATCTATGCGTACACCAAAAATAGCAAGTCGAATAGCATTGAAGCAGGTGCCTGCAACGATTTATTCATCCCCCACTCAATAAAAACGTCATCCTCGCAGCTGAAAATAAGTGTGCAATTCGCACTCACAAAAAAAGGAAGAAAAGCGATCGAATGTAGAATCGTCGATTAGCACAAAAGGTTAAAGATCGCAGGAGCTTCCTCGCTAAAAGTTGGCTGTGATTATGCTGTTACCTAGGGCTGAAACGCATTCCCCTAGGCCCTACGTCCGACGTATACATTTCGCGTCGATTCTCAGACATTCCAACGTTCAAACAAAGCTAAGAGAAAGCGAAAATTGCATGCTAAAAGCACTCAAAGTTCTATCGACCCTCGAACACATCCGGGAATCCGAGCACCGGTACGGCGATACGGCTGATGCTGTCTCGCAGGTGTTAATATCCAGATGATACAGGGCGATCTTGCGGAAAAAGGTAATAAAGTCTCATTTCTTCATATTTTCACAATATACCTGCGTCAGCGAGCACGAAGAAGACCGAAGTCGTCGGAAAGCAGCTACACATCGCGGCTACCGCGCACCGAACAAACTCGCATTCCCCAGCTCTGGGCGCTGCCATCTTACCGGTGACGTCACGGCTCTTGTGAGGTCACGTGACGTGTGGTCACTTTTGCGTACAAAATGGCGGCAACCGGGGGGTGCCACTTTCGAACTTCCGGTTTATCACTCTAAGCAGAGCCTCCTAGATAAGTGTACTATGCCCAACGCAACGAGGTAGAGGGGCTTAGAGCGATAAACCGGGGTTCCGGTCTGCACTCGAAAGTGACCCCCATAAGGCGGCTGCCATTGTACGTAAATGTGACCACTCGTCACATGACCAAACCAAATACGTGACGTCACAGGAAAGATGGCAGCGCCCAGGCAGCGGCTGGTCCCAGCTGGGCCGGAGCTTGTCGGATGCGTTGTTTGTTGTCGTTCGTGTCGGCGAGTTGATTTCAGACGCGGAAGCCGTCATATGAGGCCGGTCGAAAGCGACTTCAGAGTTCAGCGTGGTGTCTGAGGTAGGTATAACGTGAACAGAAGGAGGAACGGTGTGCATTTCGCTGGTGACCGACGGGGTATGTGCCACGAAAGAGCAATCAATCGGCCCCTACGTCCACGTATACGGACTGCGATGGAATAACGGTTGAAGCTCCCATGAAGTTGATGTGGCCAACTCCAGACGCCTTCTCAGCCATTTTTCCTGACTGTCCTTCGTATATCTCGGATGAGCGCAAGTCTCGAGAAGTGCCTGAAGTGAAAAGAAAGCGACCTGAAAATCAGCTGCTCCAAAAAACCATTCAAGAGTCCCTTACAGTGTTTGAAGAAGAGGAAAAACAGCACAAAGTTCAAAATCTCTGTGAACTGATTTCTCGTGTTAACTAGCGGCGAGATAGGAAGTTTTGGTGTATAACAGCATGTGAGACGTGCCTCACCTTCGCCCACATCGAACCGGCATTGCAAGCCCCTGAGCTGCTTGTGTCTGTGGTAGTGTCACAAGATCTCTCCCGTTCGCGTGTATTTTAAGTACGCTCCGTTGGTGTCGGATGATGTGTGCATTCCTGGCAAAATCCGTGACGTTCGTGTGCTGGATAACCTTCTGGACGACGTGGAGCGCTATATTGAAAAGAAGGCCCATCAACAGGGGAGGACAAGATAGGAAGAATGCTTGGACTGGCTTTCTCATTGCTCGATGACATTTGTGACGATGAGTTGCATGATGATGAGAGGGCTGACGCACTGTTGTTAATCACTTTGTTGATTAAAAACAGCCATAATCACTTTGTTGCACAAAGTGATTATGGCTGTGATTATGACTACCAAATGCTTAAAGTTTGTTCTTTAGAATGCTCTTCATACATTGTAATAAATATTCTAATGGCTAGTTTGTTTTGTTGTTAACGTTGGCCAGTTTAGTATTTCGTTTTGTCGCACAATTTGATTATGGCTGTAAATATTACTGTACCAAATGCTGAAAGTTTCTTCGTTGTCCTACCTTATTGATACATTGTTATGAATGATCAAGTGGCTTGCGTTTCTTTTTCTTTTCTAAAGCTGGTTTGTTCAGGTTTTTTTCGTCGCACAATGTAGTTGTGTCTGTCATAATGGCCGTACTAAAAGGTAAAAGTTCGCGTCTTCCTTGTGATACACTGTACTTATATTGTAATAAATATTTTCCGATGTAGCCGGGCCTTGTGTACCTTTCTTTTAATGCCATCGGAAGCAGTCACGACCGCCGTGATGGAGCGCAGCAGCAGTATTCCATCTCCATGTAACTTAGTATTCGTTTGAAAATTTCATGTGCTATGCATCTATCGCGGCAATGCAGAAATAGGCGTTTTACGCAACTCTAGTAAGCGCCGCGCGGGAAGCTTCTGCGTCTCAGCAGCTCTCGTCGACGGGCAAGGTGCGTGACGTCACGGAGGCAGTGCGGAGGCCTTCTCCTTGTCTAGGTTAGAGTCACTAAATAAAGCTACGCTTTCAGAGTACCGCATTCCTTTTCTTTGGCACTTTGCCGACAATACAGTCGCTCTATTCAACAATATTCTGGTTCGCTGCGGCATCATTGGACAGCGGCAGTCACGTGAGTCACTATCATCATCATCGCCTTTTTTCAACGCCACCATCTTGGGTCCAGCGATCCGCTGCCTGCTGCTGTTTTACTGTTTACTGCTGCGCGCACGCCGAAGTCCGTCGCTCGATCAGCACGCACTTTTTCCTTCTTATGTCGAGATACGAACCACACGACCTTGATTCGCTGCCACAGCTGCGGCTACGGCAGCTGGTGCAGGCAACGGCTGCAGCTCGGCTTGGCTTAGCTACAGGCACCCCTCCACCTGCGCCGTGGACCCAAGATGGCGGCGCCTGACGCGCTTCAGACGCGTAGTTGGGGAGTTTCGGTACTCTGAAAGCGTAGCTTTATTTAGTGACTCTAGTCTAGGTGGTGTTGGCAGGGGCCGGTGGCGCCAGAGCCGTTTATTGAGAGAGTTTGGCCATACATTGGTTTGAATAGGCGAGCATCTCGGGGCCAACCACAGGCCGCGAAACAGCCCCTAGCGGTGGTCGTGTGCTCTAAATTTGTGACACGACTTTACTTCGTTTCACCTTATGTGCGAGCAAAGGCAAAACTGGAAGCGCGAGCACGGAAGCTCCGTGCGTTCAGGCTTTGCTCGAGCGCGCGAGCTGGGGAGAAATGCAAAAAGCGCTGGTCTCGCGCCTCATAGCTTTGGCTTCGCTCGAAGATAAAGTGAAACGAAGTATAATTTGAGCCGTGCCGAGCGGGACTCCGCGTCTCAAGACGCTCGCGCACCCCACCCTTTGCACTGCTTTCTTTCAGCCAGTCTCAGGACGCTGTTCTAGCAGTGCAGACAAAGGCGTGGGCACGAGCGCGTGGCTTTGGAAAGTGCCTCCTATGCACGAGGTCTCGTGCAAACAAAAGCGTTTCGCTGAGCTAGGCTCACGCGCCTGTGCCTTTGTCTTCACTCCAGACATTTGTGAGATGGAGTAGAGGTCTCCTGATTGGTCGACGCTGTGTCACAAATTTAGTTTACGCTCCAAGCGTGGGGGAATATTCGGCGCTGGCGGCGGCGCTTCGCTCCGCCTATTGTCCAAACTCTCCTAATATACGGCTCTGGGTGGCGCCAACTCGTAGCGCCATCTCGCAGTAGCTATGTGAAGCAACTTTCATGTCTCAACTCATCGCTAAAGGGTGGTGCTGTTATCATATTTAGCTCGGTCTCGGTGGACGCCATCGGCCCAGGTTTCAAGGGTGGGTTTCCCAACTGAGGGTTTTAGTAACGTTGCCCGACACCTACGTGGGAGATAAAGAGACCTCGAAGATGCCGACCGTGGGGCCGATGCCAGCGCAACCAATAAATGACGTCAAAAGAAAAAACGCGTTGCTGGTGTGTTTTTTTTCCTTCACCCCCCTTCCGTCGCCACGGGACGCTGGATCAAGCTCGTTTCTGGACCGCGAGTGCCGCAAGTTATAAATACAGTAGTCAGAGTAAAAGTAAAATGCTGTCCAGAGGTACATACGGCTTCAGGCACATTGCCCTCGCAAAACACATCCACACGGCGCCGAAACGAATCTTGATCAGTATCCAAGCGTGCGAAGGCACCGAGACGCAGCACTTCGGCCCGGCGTGCCAAGAAGCTTTGATCCTGCCTCGAGACCGGCGAAACTTGCTTTCGACGAGTTGTGCCTTTTTACTGTGGCACTGCGCTTTCGTAAAATTTTCAACGTATTTACAACGGCAAGTCTCAACGGTTACACAGCGCTATAAAAGCTTCTTCGGCGAACGACGACGAACGACTAGAAAACATGTCTACAGCACGCTGCCGCCAGCCTCTGCAACGCTAGCAAAACCGAAAATCATCTACGAGCAAGATGGCCGTCCGGTGGCTACGCTCGCGTTGCAGCGAACAAGCGGGAGTCAGAGAGATAACTTTTCTGGTCTTTCGCGCTGCTCCTTTCATCCCATTTGAGACGGAGACAAGTTTTCCGCGGACACCGCTGACACTCAAAGATATCGGCTGCGATGAAATGCCTGGTGAACGGCTGCGGGAACACCCCGAAAAATCTCGGCGTGTCTTTCCATCGACTTCCAGCCAAGGATCCCCTTCGAGGTCGTTGGTTGGAAGCCCTCGGTCAGCCCGCGTTGCCGGAATACGAAATGAGGTTCCTGCGCGTCTGCTCGGATCATTTTTCGCCGGAGTCGTACACGTCGTGGATTTCGAATCGACTCGGCTTTAGCTCGAAGAGAAAACGCCTCAGCGACGTCGCAGTTCCATCTCTTCACCTGGACCAAGCGGCGGCGGAGGCAATAGCGCGATCACAGCCTGTAAGCTTAATTCTTACATATCCATTTTTATTTTCGTAGTTTATTTCGATTCGGCCGCGCACTGTTTGAACACGAGTTGGTGGATGGGCGCTTCTGGGGTAGTTACTGCATGAATGAAGCGAACGCGCCAATTCCAGAACTGCGCCCAAGTTGAACGGACCTACTGTCCTAACAAGCACACACTCAGCAGCCGGTTTGTAGGTAAGGAAGCTCATGCAGTGATTGTGAAGGTGAAGGGAACGAGAGGGAGGGACAGGAGCACGCATGGTTCTTCGACATGAGGCAATATGGGAAGCAGACGGGACAAAACGGCCGAGCAAAAGCAGCGTCCCTTCTCCTTTCCTTGCTGGCAGCCACTTGACTGTGTTTTCATAGTCAACTCGCATCATCTGTAATTTCAGGTAATTCTCTCTACTTTCCTTAGGAAGATTCAGAAATGGTGACAAGAGTCAAGCAGCGTGCCAAAAAGAAACGCCCTCTGATGCCGGCCATCGTAAGTTCATTTTTGAGGCATTGTGCCAGAGTTCAGGAGGACGTATTGCATATACCATGGTTTTTTCATGCCCAGGTGCCGATGGCCAGCGACATTGCACTTGTTGCGCAACGTGACGTAAGTGGAGTTGCTCTCCTACTGCGTGCTCAATATACTGCGTAAACATTACCCGAGAAAAAAGTTAGAGATCAAGAACTTAAAATCTCTACCTCTGGCGTTTGTCATGCTACTAAAAGGTGTCCGATCGTCGCGTTGAATGGAGCCTTTTTCCTAAAGAGCGTCCCAATACAACGAACCTACTTTCCGAACAAGAACAAATTGAGCAGTTGATTTGTAGGTAATGAAAGCTTGTATTTGCCTATGCAGCTATTGTAAAGAGAAAAGTGGCATTTGTTCTTTGACATGAGGCAATATGGGGACACTGCGATGTTCTGGGATTGACGGCATGCCAGCAGGAAGCGGTGTCGTGTGCTCTGCGTGTGGCAAGCAGCGTGCCACACAAAGGGGCACTGCTGACAAAGGTCCCTTGGGATCTGTTAACCAAGTCCACATGGAGCCTACAGAGAAAGGGCTCCAACTTTCTTACAGCCTACAGAAATGCACCATTAACGGTCACAAAACGACCTTTAGCGGACCTTTTGAAGAGGCAGTCAGGAATTCAACTGTCGTTGCTGAGGCCCGGCTACACAATTGACATGCGTGACGAGCAGTCAGAGCAAAATGAGATAGCCAACCTATGTCAGACCCCAATGTGATCGTTCGTGAGGTGGGCACTGGTTGACTGTTGCAACTAAGCTCTCGGAGCCCGGAGGCCATGTTTGAGATACGACCCAGGCAACCTCTACTGAGGGAGCAAGAATGTGGTGTATTGACTGAGACTGCATGCCAGCATGCAGCGGTGGCGCAATCTCTTCTCGTGCCGCACTGCTGTAGCTCACGAAGTATTAGAGATTGAACCTCTGCTTTCTTGTTCAATATATAACCGAAACAGGCACAGGACAAAGAGCCTGAGCCAAAGCAGCATGTTCCTTCTTCTCTCCTTGCATGCTATAGTCGGTGACAGGTCAAGAACGACGTGGAAGCTCCTCCCACCTCTTTCCACTTCAGCGGAGCGAATGGTGGAGAGGAGGTTGCCCCTCTCTCACGTTCGCTTTACTAGAGTGGAGAGAGGGGTGGGAGGAGCTTCCACTTCGCTCTTGACCTGTCTACCGACTATAGAACCATGCACATAGCCGGTATTTTTTTTTTGTGGGGGGGGGGGGGGCAAACATTTTTTTGCATTGAAGGGGCTCTCTGCTAGCCTCAATGTAAAATATATGCTGTGTATTCAAACATATTTAGGTCCAGTTCTCATCTTTAAAGGGTTTCTGTAAAATTTATCATATTGTGTATCAAATCATAACCAAAAACGAGCGAATCCCCAATTATTAAATGCATACCTTGGCACTTTAGAGAAGATTAAGCTTGTCAACTTCGGGTGTTGATCCTTGTCGCTTGCTGGCCATCCAGCTGTTGCAGGCTCTGTCTTCGTTTATTGCCCCCTTGTTGCTACATTTTACTGTCACAAATAGAGCCCTGCATGGATAACAGTTTGATCATCCGCATCCGATCCGCATCTGTAATGATATTAAATAATTATATCCGCATCCGAACAGCATCCGCAAAATTGGGAAGCGCATCCGACTCTCAATCTGCGCATCCATAAAATCAAGCATAAAAAAAAATTAATTTTTTTTTTAAAACACGTGGATGGTATTTTATAAGCCTTCTGCTTGCCTTTCTACAAAAAACTGGTCGTGTAAGGAAAAGGGGAAAGTCATTTTATTGTATTCTGTTTTATCGTATTAATAAAACAAGCAATCACCCTTCCAGAGACACTTTGCATCGCTTGAAAGATGATGGGTTATTAGATTGTCCTGAAAGTCCATGACACTGACACTCTGTCCAGTAATTTCAGGAAGGAAATTTATATTTATTATCCTTTTTGCTTTGTAAAACCCACTTCAAGCAGACACATATTTTACAAACATAAATATTAACAAAGGAGAGACTAAATTAACAAAGGACACACTAATAACATTGTGTCATTTTATTTAGGCCAAACAATAAAAAAGTGGGAGAGGAAGGGCGCTCACCCGCCGCAGCAAAATGCTTGTGTATATGTGGTAAGACGCGAGTACACCACTGGGAAAATATCACAATATTCAATAATTGCAACACCTCCTATCGGTTACAGTTTTAAACACAAACCCTCAACTGCATGCTCGGAACCACATACTTAAAAACAACTCGGTTCCAATTGTCGCAAAACAGAAAACGCACACACACGCAATGTTTCACTTGTCAAGGTTGTTGTGTAGAAGAAACAGAATATCGTCAACTTGGACGGATTCAGACTGGTTCGCCTCTCAAATTAATACCCGCTAATGAGAAGTCTCTTTCCGTTGGTGCACTTGATGCTGGTATGGCATGCACAAACTGCGATACAAGAATGCGGTCCAAAAACTCGTGCTGGTGCAAGTTCCACCACTCCAGAGGATCGAATTCAGTCTCCTCAATATATACTTGTAGGTGAAGAAGCCACTTGCAGGCTTCTTCTACTTTCTTGTGGCTTGTATGTTTTGGGTTTTCTTTGCCCAAAAATTGTTTTCCACTCTTTCCCTGCTAAACAAGAGCATGTCTCCCGGAATGACTGATAGTTCTGTGTTCTTTGCTTTTTCTAAAAACAGTATTTTTGGCAAGATATAACGTTTTAAAGTGATCTTTGGTGAGAATCAAAACTTTAATGACGTAAAGAACAATTTTCTCCCCGATTGGCACCATTGGCAGCGAGTAGTTTCCACTCGCAATACATTTGATGACACTTTATAGTGTCACTCATTTATTCACTCCACACTGTACGGTCGCACACGTTTATGGGTTGTCTCGGCAAAAATGGATCCGGATCTGCAGATATCCGCATCCGATCCGCATCTGCAGCGCCTGGTATCTGCATCCGATCTGCAGTCTGCCAAATCTGATTAATTTTTATCCGAATCTGCCAGTTTACTGCGGATATCCGCAGATATCCGCGGATATGTAGGGCTCTAGTCGCAGAACATATCGTAGCCACGTGGAGGCACCCTAGCCAAGATTGTTGCACCACTCACGTTGCAAGTTGCAAGTGTGCTGGTTTGCTAGAAGAGTCTATTTTTAAAACTGATACTGGGCTGGCAAAAGGGATAGGAGGAGAGAGAGGATTAGCGACTTGACTCGTCTCGAAGGTTGTGAAAGATCATGTTGGAGACCTTCAGACACATGTGCACACCCTCGCCCCACAGAGAGGATTGCGTGGCGCCATTTACAAACAATACCTATGGTAGACCGTATAACAGATACAGAGCTCGTTTTTGGGGGAGATGGGATTTTGTAACTTTTAACTTGTATCTGATGTGCTACGTCAGAGAGTGCAAGCTGTACTCCTCCAGACGCTTCCCTTTGGCGTGTGGTGAAAAACAAAGATTAGCCCGGTGGAGTGTGCTGCTCACTTTCAATTTCTTTCCCTATTGGGGAGGGGGCGGTGAACCAGGCCCAGACCCTTCCCCTCCCCCTCCCCATGTGCCTGCTGGTAGCCACATGTCTACAGTACTTCGTTTCACCTTATGTTGTACCGCAGCGAAGGCTAGGAGCGCGAGCTCTATGGCAGCCGTCTTGAGCCAGAGCTTGTGCCGCCGAGATGTGCCCCAGAGCAAGGAGCTCGCGCTTGTAGCCTTTACTGCGGTACATCATAAGGTGAAACAGAGTATAATATCTGTTATGCGGTCTTTGTAGTCAGCTGGCATCATTTGTAACCTCTAGTAATTCTCCATATTTCCTCCCTAGAAAGATTCAGAAATGGTGATAAGAGCCAAGCAGCATGCCGAAAAGAAGTTGCGCCTTCTGATGTTTACCAATGTAAGTTCAGTTTCGGGGCATTGTGCCAGGGCAGAGGGCATATCGCAGACTACTCTATTTTAGAGCGCAGCTCTTAGGTGCCCGTTTTCGCGTATAGCGGTGTCGCCGTTGGCGTAGCTGCCCCGCTAAATTTAGCGGGAAATTGAATTGGTGTTGAGGTCATGTGATCGCGTTTTTCCTGCGTCAATTTTCCAGCTAAATTTAGCGGGGTATGGAAGAGGAGAATGGGAGGGTACACGGGAGGAGGAGGAGGCGTGGGTACAGAGGAGGAGGAGGGGAGAGGGGCATACCATCCCCTCCTCCTCCTCAAGTGCTGCACTCTAATTTCACATTATGGAGGTTTGTAAACTTTTTTTTTTTTTATCAGGAACAGGCAAGGAAGGAGCCGGCCGCCGGTGTCACTGTACCCGTTGCACAGGGTGACGTGAGTGGAGCCACTCTACTATTGTGCATAATGAAAATGGGTCTCGTCATGTTAGCTGATGCTGTTTTGTCCAACGTTTTAGATATAATGACCGTAATTTGATTGGCTTGCTTTATAGAAATAAAAGGAAGGCTGATCTACTACTGTTTTTAGTAGATAGAGGGTGGGGCAGTGCTTGATTATCTCAGGGGTAATCTGATCCTTATGGCTCAGTTATCGTGCGTAAATGTTGCTATAGCCAAAAGGAAAAAAGTGCCTTTGCCATTTGCAAAAACCTTTGGGGAAGTTTTTACGGGCATTCATTGAACTGTTGAAGGTGAACGTTTTCCAACTGTAACATGTGGCTGTATTCATAGTTAGCCTGTGCAAAAAGATCACTTTTCTACACCAACAGAACTGACAAATGACATTTCCCAAGCACGTTGGTCTGTACTTAATTAAGTAGGTGTAAGAGGGAACAAAGAAGGCATGAAGCCAGATACCAATGCAAGGATGTATAAGCATGCATTAAAGTGCAGTTCGAATCGGTCGCAAACTAATGTAGCAAGCACCCTAGTTAAGTGCGGTTAGAATTTTACCATCGCAGACAATTGGAGCCTAAATAAATGAGAGCAGGTGGTACTTGTGGCACTTTTGACAGTGATTAATGTCAGACTCCCTTGAAAGGCTCACAACTGTCAGAATCATTACTACAGAGTCCTCAACATATGATTCGTGCCATAGCACCATTTGAAAGTGTCTGGAGCTCTGCCTTTTTTTTAAACTTGCCTTTTGAGCAGGGTATCCATTCCTGCAAGAGGCGGGACACTACCCAAAAAAAGTAAATGTTTGAACCACTTGTCTGATTTGAATGACATCTACTGGGCTTGTTTCTGTTGATGTTGAAAACATTTCTGCCAAATTTTGTTAACCTGGGTGAAGTACAAAAAAAAATGGCAAATGTTCAAAGATGAAAGTGGGCGTGTCTGCATAGGAAAACTACCGTTTTGAAATTAGTTATAAATTTGTCGTTTTCATGTGTTATATTGCTTTAGGACAGTTCAGAGCAGATAGCTATGGAGCTATATTTCTATATTATACCATCTTATACCATCTTTCATGACAGAAAAGCCTCATAAACACAAACACTGTTCTTTTAGATTTCCATCTTTTGTCCAAAACTTCAGTTCTTAACCATGAGAAATGACAAAAATAAAAAATACAAGCTCATGACTATCGTCCCCATAAAATTTAATTCCAGAAAAACTCATAAAATTGAATCCAAAAAGTGGAATGGAGAAAAATGTGTTCAAAGTGCTTTCCTTTAGCATCGGTGGACTGAAAATAATTTATAAAAAATTAACTATGCAGTGTAGACTAATGAAACTATCTGGGAATACTCTAGATGTTGGTGGATGTATATATGACATTTTTCAAGATCAACGTTTTTTGCAGAAATTGATTTTTCTGGGTAGTGTCCCTCCTTAAATATTGCTTCTCCCTCTAGAACTCTAGATACAGCGTGAAAGTGGAGCCATCGGATCATGCTCAGCGTGTCCGGCAAAAGAACATGGGTAAGAAACAACTCGGTACTTTTATATTCCAATTAACTATTCCGGCTTAAAATCAAGTGGTGGTTTCAGTTTGTGAATCATTGAATTTACTTTACTGTTAGGGTTTCACAGGAAAGGGAGACAACACTGATTTGAATTACAAACACAACAGAAGAAAGCTGTGTATGCTTTGAGATTGAAAACAGGTTTTTTGCATGTGACACAAAACGGCAAGCAAAACCAACATGTGGATTACTCTAGTTGCCTATTGTTTATTACAAGGGGCATTTTTGTTTTTGTTTATTTTATATTTAAAAGGTATATGAGAGCAGATAATTCAAATATGGAAATGAGTAAACCTTACCAGTAAAATGAAATAAGAAAAATACCAAAAATAATGTCTCAAGGCTAGGATTTGAACTGAGATCTGATTTAATAATCCACCTCTTTTGAAATAATGGTTCCAGATGGACTGGTATGGAAACATATGTTTGCGTTCCATCGGTTTATGAGCGACCGTGAAAGGCTTTCAAGCAAGAGGCCCGTGCCAAGGCTTGTGGTGTGCACATGCCTCCTCTGCCCAAACAGCACGAATCTGCGATTTCTGAAAAAGAAAAAATAGGGGGAATTGTTGTTTATGGGCACAGAAATGAAGAGACGATGATGATAGCTGGCTGGGGGTGTGTCTGCTGCCCTCACGTTAGTATTGTTAGATAAAGTGGAAGCTTTCTGCAGTAAGGTCAGTTCTATATAAATCTTCCCTACATGTCTAACCCCTGATGACCTTTCTACAAACCTCTACGAAACTGTTGGGAGATAGGACATTTCTAAGCTCTTTCAAGGCGACACTTTCATTTACCTTAGTATCTTCACTTATATGTATGAGTAGTCCCTCAAATGCCTGTACTAGTACAAGCATACTTCGAATTTGCTTCACTTGTGCTTTATCATCTTACTATATATAGAGAGAGCTTCTACAGAGCTAGCAACACGTGCTAATTAACAAGGCCGTGTTGCTCAATTGTCGGCACTGCCTAAACCTGTGTACAGTCGGAGAGAAGATCTCGGCACTCCTGTCCGATCTGTGCCCCTTGTTGGCCCTCTTTCGGTGAAGCAAGAAATTCAGCACTACAGCTTTGTTATCTATGAGGTTGTTTGTGCTAGTCACTGGCTGGGTCTTCTCCTTTCTATGATGCATAGGAGCTAGGTCGCAGTATGTGGGTCAGGCCTGCTTGCATCAGTGGAATCGGAAGTATCCTCAATTCAGAGTTTCTAAGAGAACCTGCTAGAGGGCAGCTTCCACACTTCCCATTGCCAGCAGATCAAGCGCTGAAAACTGTATGAAGAACTTGTGCCCTCGAGACACTTCGGACAGTATGGGGCCTCAAAATATCTCGGAGATTAAGAATGGTGAAATGTTGTTTTAAGGAACTTTCAACGTAGCCTGGTGCAATCCTTGAGTGCATATTTTCATGCTGTTTTCAGGTACTCGGCTTACACTGTGCTGGAGGGACCAAGTGGCTCAAGGGACCCAGACGAACCCTTCGGAATTTATGATGTCTCGCAGTACGTCAACGTGCCTCACAATCATCCATGTTACTAGGTCGCACGATGGGACTGGAGCAACGGTTACTAGTACCTTAAACACTCACTTGAGCGAACTTCAAGGGATTTAAGAAAATAGTTTACTTAACTGAAAGTGCACTAAACTGAATGTATTCACTGGAATATTGAACAGCATAGGGCACAGCATACATTGAGTCAAAAGTGTGAAATGCAATTTATGGAGTCATGTACATCGATATATACAAAGTTCATAACAGTTACGTTGCTGCCTTTCTCATTTTGAAAAAAAAATCTAATTTTCATTTGCACCGGCGCTCTTAGAAGTAACAAAGCTGTCCAAAGAGTGTTTTTTTTTGCAATTCCTCTGGCACAGTTTGTTGCTGTGACAAAGCCATACCACAACGGCATCGTCCACTGGCTTGAAATATCCCGTGCAAAGTCGTTTCCTGTTGGGATTGAACACGGTTTCTCCTTCAAGCTTCGACTTTTGCTTCACTATTGTTGACAGCGTCGACAATGGAATCCCATAGTCCTTTGCAACGTCCACTTGCCTTTGACCGTTGTCCAGATGCTGAAGGATTTTGAGCTTGTCCGATAGAGACAACTGCTTCCGTTTTGTCGTACTCATTACGAAAGTGGGTGCACAAACTGCCGTCCCGCCTTTGTTACCCAAAACTAAGATGGCCAAACGGAACCAATGACAAAAACACCAACGGACACACCACGGGTTCGTTTTCGTCTACCGCACTGCCGCTTTGCCTCGGCTGCGCTGTAGACACAAGCGTCGGCGGCGGGCATCGGCTACGCCTGCAGGCAAAGCACAAAACTTAACTGATTGCAAAAATAAACCTGGGTCCACCGATCAAGTTCGTTGAACTGAAATATTCGCTATTCCGAAATTCGTTTTTCATTTAACTGATTTTTTAAAGTTTGTTATTCTGAAGTATTCGTTAAACCGACATTCGCTCAAGTGAGAGTTTACTGTAATCATATGCATTGCATCGGCTAGTGCCACTTACCATGCGATACCGGACCCTGCTGTCTCCAACCTTCATCAGCAAGATTGTCATCCTTGAGTGTCATACAAACCAACAAATCAAAGCACATAGCTGCCGTCACCTTAAAGAGCCTCTGAAAAGAAAAAGAAACTTTTTCTAAACAGTCTAATTGGGATATGCGGTGTCAAAACACTACAGTAAACTCTCGTTAGTTCGACCTCGGTTAATTCGACTTTTCGTTTAATTCGATCCTGTTCAAAGGTCCCGACGAGCGCCCATACATTTCTATGGGAGGAAAAGTTCAATAGTGCGAACTCAGGACGACTCCGCATCGGATATTTCGTCATGAGCGAATGCGCGCGGGCTCACATTGCACGGCGCCATGGCAGAAAAACCACCAACGTACAGCGAAACACTTGAAACACTCGGGCTGTTTGCTCCAAAGCCGAACGCGCGCAAATATGCGCCTGCTCCTCAAAGCCGTTGAGATGGACCGTAGCGAATGACACCAGCCAGCGCAACCAATCTGGCGTGGAGTAGCGCGGAGAACATAGCACGTGGTCGGGCGCGGAGACAGCGCGCGCGCTCAAAGTGCTTTTCTGTAGCATCGTGTGCGGTCCATCTTGCGCGCGGGAAAGCGCGAGTACTCTTTTCGTTGTTTTTTCTTTCACTTTTTTGGCGCCAAAGTTGGCTCGTAAATCTTTCTCAGCTTGCGCTCAAAGCGCTTTTCTGTAGCATCGTGTATGGTCCATCTTGCGCGTCGAAAAGCACAAGTTCTCTTCTCTTTTTTCTTTCTTTGTCGCCGATGGTCTGGCTGCTCGGCGCCAAAATTAAATCCTAAAACTTCGTTCGTCTTTTCTTTTTTTTTTTTGTACGGGTTTTTTTTGAGGACGTGATGTTTAGTTACGCTGCTCTCGGGAGCATGCTTTTGGACACGGACACGCGTTTTAAGCGCAGACAGCAGCAGTCCATTTGCGAGTACTTTGAACAATAAAAGGAAGTGTAATTTTAACCGCTTTCCTGTCCTTTTTTTTTTAATTCGATCATTCAACCAAATTTCAAGGTCCCGTCAAGGTCGAATTAACAAAAGTTTGCTGTAACTTTAATGCCGGAAAAAAATTTTGAGGGCAATATTGACGACGCGAGACGCAATTTAGTCGGTAGTCACCTCCTTTCCACTTGTTTTTTCTCTGCATTTCAGGCTTGTGGAAGAGGTGGATCGGCTTCGCCTTCACATTGAGGTGGAAAGACCGAATGACCATCTGGTTGAGCGAATGACCATTCCGCGACGTCATGGACTTTGCGCGCAGAATTTCAAACAAATCTCTTGCCGTCAATATTGGTCTAAAAATTTTTTTGGCGTAAAATTTATTTTTTGACTCGCGTGTCCCAACCAAACTGTTTAGAAAAAAAAAAAAAATCTTTTTTTTAGGGGCTTTTTAAGTATGAGGCCTCAAATTATCTCGGCGATTAAGAATGGTGAAATGTTGTTTTGAGGAACTTTCAACAGCGCCTGCTGCAATCCTTGAGTGCATATTTTTATGCTGTTTTCAGGTACTCAGCATAACCTGTGCTGGAGGGACCGGGTAGCTCAAGGGACCCAGACAAGCCCTTCGAAATTTATGATGTCTCGGGGTGCGTCGCCGCATCTCACAATCATCCGTCTTTCTAGGTCGCACGATGGGACTGGAGCAACAAACAGTTAATACCTAGGAATCATATTCATTGCATCGGCTAGTGCCACTTACCTTGCGATACCGGACCCTGCTGTCTCCAACCTTCATCAGCAAGAGTGTCATCCTCGAGTGTCAACAAACCAACGAATCAAAGTACATAGCTGCCGTCACCTTAAGTTCATTATTCAGTGTGCCGTGAAAGTGAGATTTTGTGCTCTGAAGCTACCGAGTGTGAGCATGAATTCAATATATATATAATCTAGGAGTGCTAGATCAAGCTGTTGTAGCTCTTTGGTTGTCTTGGATATTTTTAAATCAGCAGGGCTGTAATAAGCATTTCCACAAAAAGTTGTATTTATACTGTTCAGCGGAATGAGCAGACTTGTAATTATTTAATCTTTGGAAATCAACTGCACATTTGTGCCTGACACATGGCAAGTTGACTCCAATATTGATAGTCACCAATGAACTTGCACCTTCAGCCGTTTGCAACGTCGGTTCATTAGCTCCATACTTTAAACAAGTACCGAACAAAAGTTTACTTTCAACAATTTAATGCATCCCTACAGTAGAATGTTTACTGTAACTAAAACTTGTTTCCACAAGTTGTCTACACTTCTGTAATCTCGGAGCATTATTATTTAGTGATGTATATAAGTTGTTGACTTTGTTCCTCTCTAATTCAAGGCAGTTGGCCATCGATTGTAAGTATTACAATGCCTTTTCTAACCTTGCAATCTATGAATCAGCAAATGTGACTGAAGAATTCAGCAAAACATTGGCTGCCATTGTGAGGTTTCTGAAAGGTTCCTCTTCAATTTCTTTGTTGTGTGCATCCACCGTTAAAAAAAAAAAAAAAGTTCACGGTGTTATAATTTTTTACAATAAGGAAGCCACACATTGAAATTTCACAAGGTAAACTCCACCACTGAAGTTTAGTTTACAACAAGCCCGGCGATTCAGAACACCTTCTACACAGGGTGTTTCACCAACAACCGAGAATAATTAAGACAAAATAAGTATACGAATTAAAAGAAATGATTCCTACAGAAAAACTGAAATCCCGGGAAGTGTATTTTGAAAAGCTTGTGGGTCAAGCCAAAGACCAATTTTGCCATGCGTCGTTTGGTTTATGGGGGAGATGCGGCTAGGCTTAGGTAAACACGCCTCAGTAACTGACACGTTAGCCTTTAGCCAACTTCCAGATTTGCTTACGCTTAGTGGGGAAGGAAATCTGAGAGCCGATCTTAATAAACCAACGCGTCAAGCTATGTTTCCTACGATAGAGAACTGAGCAGCGAAAGCAGACGACAGTGGCGAAACGACCTCCTCTTGAGCTCCTCTGCGTTGCCTGTTGATTTCACCGGAGTTCGCATTGCATGAAAGTCAAATTAGCGTGCTCGTGTTCTTTCTTTCTCCACTTTTTCTAAAAAAGATGAGAGCTATCCTAACACATTGTAACTCGTCTTAAATTACATAAGTGGCGGACAAATGTTGGGAGGAAGTTGCAGGTCACGTACAGTATCTCCAGCGGCCGAGCAGCCATGTTTGCAGCGTTTATAGAATAGAAGCCACATTTCTAAAAGAGAAAGTAGTATTGTCACGACTTAATTTAAACAATTTTATTATGTCAGGAAAACAGAATATAAAACCCCTAGAATGCTAATCCCCAGGGCACCACGCAGCGGTGGCCCAGCAAACGCATCGTTACACGCAACAGCAGACACACGCATGTCAAGGTCGCAGACCACTTCATCGCATCAGTCACTCAATACACCACACCGTCCCCAAGGACATCCAACGAGCTAAAAAGGTAGCTGACAACGTCCTGAGAAAGCCAGAGGGGACACGCGATCAGATGGTACTCAAAGTAGCCGAGCATGAAGCCTGCCAACGAGTCGCCGAGGAACTGCCTGCCCATGAGCAGCTTGGTGACAGTCACCGCCAGGCACCAGACGACGAATGGCAGTTTAAAGAGCGGAAACAGGTGGCTGTGCTCCACCACGATCAGGGTGACCAGCACGGAGCGGGACACAAATCCCGACGGGAAGCTCAGGTTGGACGACGACGGGTCCGACTCGTACTCCTCGCGGCTGACGCCCGGACGTCGTCTGCGAGCCACAGCCTTCAGCACAGCCACCAGGATGACGTCAATAGTCAGGGCTGGGGGAAGAAAGGCACACAAGGTTTCCCCATCCATGCGTTCTGGTCATTTATTGGCAGGTGTAAAGGGCCATGAAACAATTTTTCTACTTTCACAAAATACTACTCGGAATCGCTCCCTAACGTTAATACCTAAATAAATTTACTTTCGTTTTTCTTTCTAAGCAATGGCAGTTCGCAAATAAATTCGAGAAATATGAGCATCGTTCATCCCCTCAACCCGCAGCCAGAACACGCGGCCTGGTGCCCATCCTGTGCTGCCAACGTTAATCAGCCATGCGCTGGGGTCGGAAAAGCAGAATATGCGCACTGAGCTCCAGGCGTTGTTACTATACTCTGTTTCATACTTAGCATGCAACGCTGTCAAAGCTACTGGTGCGAGCGCGTGGCTTCATCTATGGTTTTGTTTGCGCGAGATCGCGTGCAAATGATCAACGATATCAAGCCCCACGCTTGCGCCAGTAGCTTTGAAAGCGTTGCACGCCAAGTATGAAACAGAGTATAGAGCTCGGCTATTCCTGTCACCGAGGCATTGATTGTTACGAGCCGAAGTGGACTGCTCGTGCATTCATCATGTCCAATTCATGAGCCGAGCTTGACTGTCTTCTGGCAGGTGGTTTCGATCCCACAATTAGTTTCAAGCTTTGCGAAGGCAAAACTGAAAGAAATGGTCCCCTTTTATCTTCGAAATTTTACCCCGACAAAGAAGCTTTAATTTGAATCAGAAACAGTCTGTGCGAGTATACTTGGGCCAGACTAGGACCCGTACGGCTCTGCAACAACATGAACATTACATTCCGATCAACTGGTTCTCGACAAAACATCTTGACAAAATAAAGCGCGCGCTTCAATACATGCTGTTAAAAGGAAGCGCTAGCTTCCGATATGCCCCGTTATCTGACAGAGAGTGCAGTAAGCGTAGGCACCGGTCTTGGTATGGTTTGGAAGCAATATTGGAACGTTTCACCTGTAACACAATTGCACAGCAGCTTGCTACACAATTTTCTTATCTAAAGATCACTAACAATTGGGGGATTTTTGGTTTTCCTCAATTTTGATAAAACCGGTTCGGAGGTTCGTTTTCGCTGTTTTTTGGTGTTTACTGAAAACACAAAACCCTAATTATAAGTAGCCAGGGTCACAACTCGTGACGTCACGGCAAGGCAAATTCTGGCCGTGACGTCACGGATGGATACTATCGGAGAGTGCCACCGAAACACCTACGGTTGCAACGCCTTAGAAAAGTCAGCGGTCCATACAGTTATATTGCCTAGAACTTATAAGCGGATGTTAGCGGCGAAGACGCCCTTTCTGCCTTGACCAGCTCGCCCGAGAAACACGGGCAACAGGAAGCAAACAAGACAACGAGAGAGACGGATGGGCTTTTCGATGCTGCGTACTGACACTTCTCTGCAAGGCTGCCGGATCTTGCTACTTTACCAAACTGGACATCAAGAAGGCTTTCTTGAATATTGCCCTCTGCGAAGAAGCCATCCATGAAGTGGCATTTGTCACAGAGGACAAACACGTCGAGCCTCTTCGGACGCTTTTCAGTATTTGTACAGCTCCGGCCACGATGCAGAATGTTATGAACGGCAATCTCTGGGATCTTATCGTAACCGGACACATGATCGTCTATGTCAACAACGTGCACCTCGCCGATAATGTATTAGAACACATTGAACTTCTACGCCGAACTCTGACTGTCCTCCGTGGCCCGTGACTACGGATCGACACCAGAAAGTGTATCTTCATCGCAAGTACAATTCCCTTTCTTAGCGTAATAATTTCCCGCGAAGTAATGGCTTTGAGACCCTATAAGCGCACTGCGGCAATTCTGGACTATGGCCCACCGTACACAAAAAAAGGACATTCCATCATTGGGCCTCCCCTCGCACTACCGTGAGCACATCAAAGACTACTCGCGGATCGCCGGCCCCAGTAACAAATCTGACCAAGACGGACGGCCTTTTAACATGGTCACAAACCTGTCAACAGGCAATGGACACGCTCAAGAAACGCTTGCCCCAGGCCCAATTCTTGCAAACTTTGACCCTGACCTTCCTATGGAAGTTCATACTGACCCGTCATACACAGCGACATGGCAAAGAAATTCGAATTGCGGAGTACGCGATCAAGAAGGTGCCCGAATCAGACCAGCACAAGCATTCCACAAACTTTGAAGCTATCACTGCGCACTGGGCAATTATTGATAGGTTTCACGCGTACCTCCGAGGCCTGAAACATTTTTACTACGGACAACTGGGCCATCACACGTCTAAAATGAATCCGCAAAAAGACACTTCGCACAGATCGTTCTTGATCTCGCCTTGTGCAACTTTACGATCCACCACGCCCCGGGTAAATCCAAAGTCATTGTTGATACGCTGTCCCGAGCTACAGAAACACTCTGTCTACGTGCTCTAGCGAAAGGCTCAGTGACACGATCCTACACTTAATTCAATCGTACAGCAGCTAGAGCAACAAGCCCCAGCCATCGACACCGCACGTGTCTCCAGCCCTTACCAACTTGTCAACGGCACCCTTGTACGGGACGCCTTTTGTGCGTGTCATCAGGGCGCAGTCACGGGACAAGAAGGATCACGTGACCACTTAGCCTCTTCGTCCAGGGAATCTGATTGTAAGCGTCGCGAAGATCTAACGGGCTGTACACCTCTCCCTCGTTGAGAGTTGCAAAGAGGACATCAATCACAGGTAGCAGATATTGTTCTGTAACGCATTCTGCGTTCACGGTTTGCTTGTAATCACCGCAAATCCTGACTGACCTGTCCTTCGCAACCGGCATGATCGGGTTGGCTTTTTCTGAGTGTGCCACTGAGACAAAACGCCGTTCTTCACTAGTCCGTCGAGCTCGTCAGGAACCTTGTCCCTCATTGCATATGAAAGAGATCTGGCCTTGAAGAACCTTGGAACCGACCCCTCCTTGACATACAGGTGAGCGGGTGGAATCTCAAACAGACCTAGCTCAAACAGCTCTTTGTACTTGGTCAAGATATTGCGTAGATCCTCCCCTTTGCCTTGGCTTTTCGAGTTGGACACACTGAGAACAGGAGTCCCCAAGTTGTTTATCGCTTGGATCAGGTCTTGGCCACACAAACACGGTCCTGGCCGGCGAAGTACAGTCGTTGATGCTGCTGAGTCTTGTTGGCATAAGAAACAGGAAGCGTGAGCTTACCAGCGATAGGCAGTGGCCCCAAATATCAAAACAACTTCAGGGGCTACTTCTCAAGTCTTGGCCATCTCTCCCTGTGCTTGTCGTAGACGTCCCAGTATATCGTGCACACAGCTGATCCCGTGTCGATATCCATGATAATGTCGACTCCGCCCCAACAGAACTTGCGCCGAACTGGACCGACGATCTTATTCTCCTCAATCGGATTCTGTTTCAGGGACAGCAGTTGCGATGAAATTGCTATGTCGCCGTCCACTGCGGAGTTCTCGGTGAGTGCAAACGTCCTCTGTTGTCGCTTGCCCTTGGAGCGACAAATTTTTGCGATGTGTCCCTTCTTTCCACTCATGTTCGCTTTGCTGCCACACCGTTCGCACGCTAGCGATTGTCCACATTCTTTCTTGCTGTGCTGCCTTGATGGTCCCAGTCGTCGCTTCCCCGCCAGCTTGTGCAATTCCAGCTCCGACTTCACGTCTGAAGGCTTCATGAGCTTGACATAATGTTCTGTTTCCTGCAATGCCAACTTGGGCCTGGCAAGCAGAGCGTTCTGAACGTTGACATTTCGAATTCCACACATATCTTGTCTCGAAGCATGCCGTGTAACATGCTGCCGAAGTTGGCTAGCTGCCGAAGTTCACGATGAATTCTTGAGATGACTCATCCTCGTTCTAAACCATCGTGAAAAATTTGAATCTTTCAGTCATCTCGATTGGAATCTCGATGCGTAAATTCATTGAGAATTTCAATCGCGTGAGGGTAGTTTAACTCTTTACCCTTCCTTGGCGCGCAGTGCCCACTCAAGACGCCTATTTTCCTTGAGCCCAGTGCTCAAAAAGAAGCGCTCTTTTCTTTACATCGTTCACGACGCCGTTTCCCTCGAAGTAGGACTCGATGCGGATAGTAGACAAAGTCCACTTATCTTTTGTGTCGTCAAACTGTGGTACTTGATACGTGATCGCAGCAGACTTGGAACAGCGTCCGTTGACTTCAGAGGCTGGTTCAAAACTCGCAGCACTTGCCAGACATTTGGAGACGTTGCTGAAGCTCTTTAATCTATGTACAACTATTTATCAACGAGGTAAGTTCATTGTGTCGACGGAACTTCGGCAGATCGCTGAGACCATCGAGTTCGATCTGGCTCGCGCGTTTGCTAACGAGGCTCTTTATCGTCAACGTTAAGTGCGCTCCCACAGCATGCAGAAACAAGATGCTGTCTGAGGTGCAGCACAGACGATCAACGATTTCAAGACCTTCTTGCAGCTCATAAACCACGTGACCCCGAACGAGCAATTGGACACTCTGTAATACATGGCTCTTTACCTGGAACGCGTCTCGGACTGGTTTGTTAACTGGTATGATGAGCGCCCCCACGCATCGAGTGTCCCGAAAACAAAAGTGACGACAACTATGTCAAAGGAGCCGCCAGGTAATGCTACAGGTTGTCGCTACTCTCGCAGTCAGTTCCAGGAAGAGCACGTGAAGATAAGCGGCGTATGGCTGTCATCACGGCGCCTCTGCGGCCGGTTGCAGCACAGCAGGCAGGCATCTGCAGTATCAACTTGAATTACACGATAGTGTAATTCAGCAGGATTACACTATTGTGACGTCGCGAACTGGGAACCCAGAAAACAGAATGAAGGCCCACCTATATGTGTCCAACCCTCCCTCTTCAACCTTAAAGGGGCCCTGCAAGGACTTTTTTACTGGTTTTTAATTTGCACCGAACCTGAGTGCACTGAACGTAGTAAATTAATGGGACTTTTCTTTTCTCGAAGTTCGCTTTATTTTAAAAGTTCATAGGCAAATTAAAATTACAAAAACAAGCAAAAAATAACCTCCTTCATGAGGTCCTTGGTCGCTTGAGTGGCCGTGAACTAGAGGAGGGGTAGTGAGCCCAGCGAGCGCTCACGGCTGCCGCACTCCGTGTCGACAACTCGAGAGGGCGCCACTAAAGCATGTTCTGGATAGGCTGCATGAAGCGGGCAGCCAGGGCGGCTCGCATTGCTTTTGCTGCGCGATTAAACACTAATTTGGCATGACACTTCATTGGCCACAAACGACAGCAAACACGGGGTAAAGATCAGTTCAGAACGGGAGCCACTTCGCGCTGCCATACCGCCAAATGGCCAAACCGCAAGCCAAACCTTCTCGCCGAAGGCCTCTGAAACGCTAGGAACCGGTCGGATCCTCGAGCTTGTATACGACCGCAGCGCCACCACGTACATCCGGGACCTTTCTACGCTCGCCGTTCGTCGGTGCCTGATCCCACTTCCCTTTCTAGTATGCGCCGCCCTTTCCACCGCTTGGTGGCGGGTATGTCGACGGGTCATTTCTTGTTTCCGTACTTCATAAACTGCATTTGTTTCTTTTCTGATCTAAAATACGGAACAAAAACTACTTTTATAAATAATTGAAACGGTTCATGCCTCTTATATTTTGTATTTCGACTAAAAACAAGCTTTTAGCGGCTCTGACCAGTAGTAAGCCCAGGACCAAAGACTTCACATATCGCACGCTTTCGGCACCGCGGGTCGCCCCCGTAGGTAGAGGAGATTTCCGCGTCGTCCGGTTAAAATATGACGCACTGGTATTTAATTACTACTCTCCGTGCCCGCTGGCTTGCCCGAACCCCAAGAGACGTGGAAACTGCAAAAAAGGTAGACGCTTAAATATGATTGCAGGGCCCCTTTAACAGGGGGAGGAGAGGAGTTTGCGGTCTCGGAAGGCTGTGCGCATGTGCTGACACAACGGGGTGCCAACCACACGGACAGCGGGCACAGCAAGCAGTCCCTGGTGCGGTGGCTGGGAACGACTAACGTGATTAATGACGTAGCTAACAGAGTCACCGAGAGTTATCGTGGCGGACGATCATGCAATGGACTTTTTCGGGTAACGAGTATCGTTTGAGGTTTTTCTCTTCGAACTACAAGTAGAGGGCAGCCCAAGGAGCCTCTGCCCGTCAGAACAAAGTGGCATCGTGCCGTTGCATCAGTTTTCATTGCATTTCAGTTTCATGCCCCATACCACCGATAAAAACAACAACAATGAAATACACGCAAAGTGGCGACAGCAGGAAGCAAGACCATGGGGAGATGGTGTACGCATGCGCAGAAGCCCACAGGAAAAGGGGGATCCATTTCTCATGGAGGTTTCTGTCCCGTCTGTTTGCGCTTTACGTTTTAATCGTCATGCCTTACCAACACGCCCAAGCTTCCATTTTGAAGGTTTCTACTAACTGCTGCTGCTGTAAAAATCGATCTGTCCAACTCCGTCCTTCCACACTTTCAATTTGGCGCCCAACGTAGGGACCGCTCTTCACAAAGCGAACCGGTCGCAAGACCGCGTGCGATGCTGCACTCACCTAGGAAGACGTTGAAGAGGAACGTCCTGATGGTTACGTCCATGGAGAAGAACCACAGGAGGAACACGAGGCCCCCGAACCAGACGGCGAAGTGGGCAGACCGCTCGAGCGTGCACAGCAGTGGCCGGTATTCAGCGAGGGGGACTTGTCGTCAGCGGCCAGAAAGAGCCGCTGGGACACCGCTTCGTCGATTCCACGGAGGGCCAGCAGCAAAGGGTTCCGCTTCCATCCGGGCGGCGGCAAGTTCTGGCGCTTGTGCTTCTCTGCCGCATCGTCCTCTTGATATTTGGACATTGTCTTCTGGAAGTATACGTCGGTAATGATTGCTAAGAAAGTGAAAGAAAAAGCCGGAATGATGTTTAAGATGTCCTGGGAAAACTAAACACCTAAAGTGTTTTAGAACAATGTTTCACAACTATTATTGTCAGGACACAATATTTTATTTATTTTTATATAGTGGAAGCATCGCGAAAACACAAGGACATATATAGATCTAGAAACGTATGGGACGAGCGCAGACTGTCAACCGACGAATTTTATTAGGAAGATGCAGAAAAAGCGTGAAAACACCTTGTGTTTTAGCGCTGTTTCTACTATGAATTCCCACCAACTCGCTCAACTATCTATTTTACTAAGTATTATTTATTTATCTTTTAATTTATAGCTTGATGGGTCGTAGGATACCAGAGTTTGGGAAGATATATGTTTCGTGTAGACGGCATGCTGCTCATGTTTTGCTGTATTTTATTTTTAATTTGTGTTTTCCTTTGTTGATTACTGTTTGTTCTTCAGAAACATGAGTTGGTGTGCTGGGGGGGACAAAAGCTAAATGGCTTAGTCGAGGTCGAGTAACACCGTACAGCCTCCAGATTTTTCTAACGCCGACCGGCCGGCAGATAAACGCCTTATAGCGGAGTGAAACAGCAGGTCAGCGAGACTACGCGTGAGTGGCAGATGGCACAGGCCTAGCACACCCCCTTGACAGAAGGCCTCCACATGGTCTCCTCTCCCCTATGAAATGTCATCAGAGCCGGATCGCACTAACTCGGCTATTCGGCTTGACCTCCGACGCGCTGATTGGACACGAGCCTCAGCCGAACACTGACACAGCACTCGTGCCCAATCTTACGTCTCGATCGATCCGACTCTGGTGACGCAAGCGGAGGCCTTCTTTCTAGGTGGTGTTGCCTAGCCTCGCTGTTTCACGCCGCGATAAGGCGCTAATCAGCCGGCTGGTAGGCGTTTGCGCGATATTGTTAAAAAATCTGGAGGCTGTAACAGTCGGCCACAAAGTTTATGGACCCCAGAGCCGTGGCCAAGCTGCATTACCGCGCTACCTCTCGGTGCGGCGCCTGTGTTCAAGACCACTCTATGGTCAAGACCCACAGTGCGCGCAGGTAGCTCAGTGATGCAGTTTGACCCTGGCTCGCATGGTCCGTAAACTTTTGTGGCCGACTGTAGTACCTCCTCCCGCCAAAGCCGTCCACTCTTTCCACTTTAGCAAAGCAAATGCTGGAAAGGAGGAGACTCGGAGAGTCCCTCCGCACCTCCTCTCCAGCATTCCTAAGGGGAGAGAGTTTGAGGGCCTTGCGGGAAGAGCTTGTCCTGCTTTTCTTAACCTGGTGTTTGGGAGGAAAGAACAGCGTTTTTCTTACCGCAAAAATAAACGACGCTTCACAGAACGCTCCGTCGTCACCAAATGCAGCGCTAGCGGTTGGGACCATATGCCAAAGTTGTAGAATCTGCTGTTATCCGATTCAAAAGTTATAAGCGATTTATCAGAAAATTTCAATGGGGAAATGGTGCCCGTCATTTTCTCACAGGACACATTCGGAAATTAAATAACGAAAACCTCAAGCTATGGCGTCTGGTCCCAACCGCCAGTAAAGCGCGCGTGTGCATGAAGGCACTCTAACCGCCAGCGCTACGTTTTGTCGAAAACCAAAACTTCGACAAAAAATAATCTTTTTTTTTTTTTATTGTTATTATTACACAGACATGAACGCGATGTATGACCGTACAAGTTACCACCACCTCTCGCAACCGACTGAAATTCAGAGCAAACAGACGCCGGGATAGTCGTCTGTTCCTGCGAGGCGTTTTGTATATCCTACCTTCTGCTCCGGTAGAGCAAATACAATAAAGTGAATCCTGCACGAACCGGCCAACTGTTGCTCGAGCCTCGAGAACGTTAGTTTAGCGTAGTCGACCGTTTATGCTCGCGTGATATATGGAACACGGTTGTTCTTTAAATGCATAACCGACATAACTACGGTCCCTGGTAAGAGAAACGCGCCGCTGATTTCACGCCTGGGTCTAAAAGTAATACCTATGTTTGGTTTAATGGTTTAATGCAGACGACATCGGCATCCGTGATCTTCAAGACTACACGCCTCCTGTCATAGCGCCGTTTAGCGTCGTGCTGCGAATAATTTGGAAGTTGTAAAAGAGAAAAAGGGGCGGTTTATATATTGTAACACTCACCTCGCTTTATCCTGCCACGCCGATCTCAGTCGTGTGCGCCGTCTGCTTATCACGTCGTCAAATAGAAGCAGACAAAAGAGCGGCGAATTCTCCGCCACCCGAAAGGCACAGATGGCTAGGCAAAGATTAGAAGAAAAAGAAGTGCTACGCATGCGCAGATCAACGACGTTTGTCTGGCTCTGGCTTGTCTACTCTTTCAGTTGTAGTTTCGGTTTCGTTATCTTGCAATTTCAAATCCACTACTTCAAAATATGCGCACAGTAGTATGAACTTGGCCCCCATCAGACGGGGCAACTTTTGCAGCAATTTTGAGGTTGCTGGGAACAACCCGCCAGCAACCTCAAAACTGCTGCCAAAGTTGCCCCGTCTGAAGCGGGCTCATTACCACCCACTTTTAATATATTTTTATCTACCGGGTTAGATCAAGAAAATGAAAACCACTTTTTCGGCCCGCATAAGTAAAGTACGCATCGCGGAGAGCTGAAACTCCGTGAGAATGTGACGTTAACAAATGCGAAAGTTTGAACTCATGGCGTTACCAAAATTGAAGGATGCAAAAGAAAAATAAATCTTCTTTATGAGCCGGCGTCCACATTCATCAACAATGTAATCCCCCCCCCCCCCCCCTTTTTTTTTCTTCTTCAGTGAACTGAATGCTACAGGCGCCCACAATCGCACAGTTTAGTCTGATGAAATAGGCTAGGTAACGAATGAAGAAAGAATAAAACTAATTAAGTCTGCAGTTGTGTATAAAAATACTTTCGTATTTTTATCACCTGCAGAGTTTCTCACAGAGTTTCAACTTTCTGGAGTGCGTAATTTATTTATGCGGGCCGAAAAACCGGGTTTTATTTTCCCGATCTAACCCGGTACAACATTCAGCACGAGAGAAAAAGCGCGAAATCAGCGACGCGTGGAAAGTAGTCGCATGATACGCCGACGGAGTTTGGTAGGCTAGAATGACTCGTGAGTCGTAACATCCGCTGCGGTCCATCGTAAGGTAGCTATTTCCAGATTTTGAATTGTGTGTACACCTAATTAAATCAACCATTTTAAATACTTCCCAGTAGGACGTCAGGGGCGCGCAAAAACACGCACGCGCACACAGAAATGGCACAGTGTGACTGCTATTGCTATGTGGTAAAGAGAGCCTGGCTGTTCTCCATTTTCTTTTTATTTCATACAGAATTGGGCACTTAAAATGTTTTCATCACCTTACTTAACCAATTTCTCAATGGCATAGTTGAGAAGGGGTAAAATATTCTGGAACAAAGATGGAAACGGGGAAGTATTTTCAGCAGGGACCTAATGATTTTGTCAAGATCATTAGAAACTGCATAAAAGGTTTTATGCAGTTTCTGCCTGGCAGATCAACACCAACATTAATTCACCGCTCTGCACAACTCAGCAACACTGACAGTGATCAGGTTAGATATTAATCGACAAAGAGCATTTTGGTGCAGGCCAAGATTGAAGAAAGAATAAACATGTAGGATGAATACAACACAACCATATAGGTTATGTCTCTACATGTTTATTCTTTCTCACTGTCAGCAGTCCGTCTCTCCTCGTTAGAATTTCTAACGGACATGACACTCTGCAAAAGAGAGCCAACAGCTTTACTGTTGCATCTCTTGATTACATGTTGGCAACATTTCCTTCATCATCATCAGCAGCAGGTTGTTCATCAATATCAGTCATTATCACACATTTTTCTTCGTTTGTGTTTTGACGTAAAAAGCATTCTGGTTTAGAACACAATTGGCCAGCATGATCACTTTTCTGCGGTGTCACCGAGGGCACCACATTTCGGCGACGAGGATGGGACCATGAAAGAGTGACCATGCCAGCCAATGTCCCAAACCAGAACCACATTTATGGCGTACAGCATGCGCCACCGGGAGCATATTTTCCACTGTTTGATCATGTCACCAACATAAAACTTTGTCCTTCTTGTTACACGAATTGAGACTCGCAAATTCAAATGAACCAGGCGGTCAAACCTCGACCTCGTTAATCCCACCGTGCAGGCTGTCAAACGTTGTAAAGTAGGACGCAAAGGCCAGGGCAGTCTCTGTGTTCATCCAGAAGACGCTTGTGATGACGTAGTACTCGATCAGTCCTAGGATGGCGCCACCGCACACGTCTCCGACAAAATGCCTCCCGAGGAGCACCCGTGAAGCCGCCACTGCAAGGCACCAGATGAGGAAGACGAATTTAAAGAGCCCAAAGAGCGAGGTGAGGTAAAGCACGACGCAGGAGAGAAGAACGACGCGGGACACGTGACCCGAAGGAAAGGAGTGCATGTCCATCAACACTGTGACAAACATGTCGTTTTTGCTCGCAGGGGGACGTCTGCGCCGGGCGATGGCCTTGATGCAGCCGACGGCGATGAGATCCAGTATAAGGGCTGGAAGGAAAGAAGAGGAAGCAAAATTTTACCAATCATAAAATATGCTTGTCAAAAAAAGGTACACCTCCCAAGTTATGCTGAAATATCAGTGACTGCAACCGTAACTTGTTACATTCGTGTAAAAAATTTTTTAGCCGAGATAAATTACAGTTACTCCTCAAAATCATGCCAACAAATATATAATTCCGCATTGGTTTTGTATCGGCCTAGGTAAGTATTTTTGTCAGTGCCCCTGGCTCAGCCGTAAGCAGGGTGTTTATGAAAGCGGAAAAGTGCAAAACTGACGTATTGGAAAGTGAGCTGCTAGTTGGCGATTGCAGCACACCACAACATTGTAGAACATTTTAAAAAGAACTGGTGGGCAGCCAGGTTGTTTCTGCAATTAAAATTGGTGAAATGTATGTATGCTTCTAAAGAAGGCCTTCCACTGCTTTTAATTTTGTTCTGAGCTGGTATCTTGCTGTAAATGCCATACAAGGATGCAGAATGCATTTTAAGATTGCCATGTATTACACTTGACATGTGACGCAGTAAAATATCCAATACCACTCACTTTCAGCTAGACATGGATCTTCAAAACCTGCATTTACCAATTCTAAAGTCGCAAAACCCAAAACCGTTGAATTCTTGAGTCCTTGCATAATCAACTTTCCAACTCCACAATCAACACATTCTTTAAAGCCATCTTATCATTCCTTTAAAGGGGCCCTGCAACAACTTTTGGCTGGTTTTTAATTTGCACCGAACCTAAGCGCACTGAGCGTAGTAACTTAATGAAACTTTTCTTTTCGCAAAATTCGCTTTATTTTAAAAGTTATAGGCAAATTAGAATTACAAAAACAAGCAAAAAATAACCTCCTTCATGACGTCGTAGGTCCTGGCTTGAGTGGCCGTGAACTAGAGGAGGGATAGTGAGCTCATCGAGCGCTCACGGCTGCCGCACTCCGTGTCGACGGCTCGAGAGGGCGCCACTAAAGCGTGTGTTGGATAGGCTGTATGAAGCGGGCGGCCAGGGCGGCTCGCAATGCATTTGCTGCGCGATTAAAGACTATTTCGGCATAACACTTCATTGGCCACAAATGACAGCAAACACGGGGTAAAGATCAGTACAGAACGGGAGCCACTTCGCGCTGCCATACCGCCAAATGGCCTTTCTACGCTTCGGGACCTTTCTACGCTCGCCGTTCATCGGCGCCTCATCCCACTAGCCCTTTCTAATATGCGCCGCTTGTTCCGCCGCTTGGTGGCAGGTATGTCGACGGGTCATTTCTTGTTTCCGTACTTTATAAACTGCATTTGTTTCTTTTCTGATCTAAAATACTGAACAAAAACTACTTTCATACATAATTGAAACGGTTCGCGACACTTATATTTTGTATCTCGATTAAAAGAAAAGCTTTTAGCGGCTCTGACCAGTAGTAAGCCCAGGACCAAAAACGTCACATTTTGCGCGCTTTCGGTACCGCGGGTCGCCCTCGTCAGTGAAGGAGGTTTCCGCGTCGTCCGGTTAAAATATGACGCACTGATATTTAGTCACTCTCTCCGTGCCCGCTGGCTCACCCGAACCCCAAGAGACGTGGAAACAGCAAAAAAGGTAGACGCTTAAATATGATTGCAGGGCCCCTTTAAGGAGGATGAAAAATGAAAGCCGTTTACAACTCCCTGTAACGCCGAATTGGAGTGCAGCTCTTGAGGAGGAGGAGGGGAAGGTACGGAGAGGGGGTTATGCCCCTCCTCCTCTCCTGCTCGCCCCGTTTTAGGGGAAAATTTCCCGCTAAATTTAGCGGGAAAATTTTTCCGCTATATTTAGCAGGGAAATTTTTCCTCTAGATTTAGCGGGAAAAATTTTCCGCTAGATTTAGTGGGGAATTTTTTTCGCTAGCGGGAAAATTTTTCGCTAAATCTAGCGGGAAAAATTTTCGAAAATTTTCCGCTAAATCTAGCGGGGAAAACTTTCCGCCAAATTTAGCGGGGAAAATTTTCCGCTAAATTTAGCGGGGAAAATTTTCCGCTAAGTTTAGCAGGGAAAATTTTCCGCTAAGTTTAGCAGGGAAAATTTTCCGCTAAATTTAGCGGGGAATTTTACCCATCATGCACTGCGCAATTACGCTCGACAGCGACGGCGATGCCGCCAAGCCGCAAACGGGTGCCTAAGAGCTGCGCTCTAAAAGTTCTAGGAAGGAAACAACCAAGGTGAGAATGTTTATAAAATTTCAGCACCATTCTCCATAATTGTGTCCGAGAAGCATATAATTATATGTCTGAATAAAAAAAAAGAAAAAAAAAAGTGCCTATTGCAACAGAGAAGCTAGTTTGAACTGAAGAGTTGAATAAGGGTAAAAAGTGGAAAAAAGGGCAAAAATAAAGAATAATACTAAAAATAAGCAGCTATGTGTAATGATTAACAATCTGTTCAACAAAAGCAAAAAGAGTACTACACACAAAAAGAGTACTACACAACCAGAGTAGCTCTCAAAGGTCTAGGTCATCTGTTGCAGAATTACAGGCAGCACAGTCATTAGTGTACAAAAAACAAAGAAAGTGGATGAACACGACTGTGAGGCATTGGTGGTAGCAGCATCAACCACCACTGCACCCGCAGAGGCGATCCAATTCCCTCACCCAAGAGCAGGTTGACATAGAACGCCTCGGAGTCTCTGTCACTGACGAACCAGATGAGAGAGCAGGTGCCCATGAGCCAGGGGATGCCGTGGGCAGTGTACTCTAGAAGGATCATGGAGGGCCGCAGGTGGCCCCAGGGGGAGTGTGCCGCAGAGGCCAGGAACAGTCGTGAGGAGACCCTCTCGTCGAGGTCCTTCAGGCAGAGCAGAGTAGGGTTGCTCTTCCAGCCGGGGGGAGGTCTAGAAGGCTGTGCCATGGCCACTCCTTCGGCAACCAGGTTCTGAAGTATTGTTACCAGTGCTAAAGTCAGGGGATCTCGGACCCCCCAACGATTTCGATGGGGGGGTCTGAGACCCTCTGGGGAGTAGATCAAACCATAGAGCCCCTAGCGGTGAAGTTGAGAACTAAACCCATGGGTACAACATGAATTATTTGGGCGTGTATCTGACACAGCCTTCTGCTGTGTCAGTCAAATGCTGGCATAGCCGAACACGCTGTGTCAGTGTTTGGATGCATGTACATGTAATTAGTTTAAAGGCAATCTGCTTGTCAAAATATGTCCCACAAACTCTCACCCCTCCCCCTCCCCTCCGCCGAGGATACCATAGGAGAGGCCCCCTGCCACAGGTGGGAGACTCTAAGCCCTGATTGTTACACACATAGTCCATAAGGCACACAGAGTGTGACATGGCTAGGATGTAGAAGGAATAGGTGGTTTTTCAGTTTCTCTCTCGCATACGAAAACGCTGTGATAAAAAAACTAGTGGTGTGGTGAAATGTCCTCATCCTGAGAAGTATCCCAAGCAGAAACATTTTATGATCGCAAGTCTGAGAAAAACCCTAGAAAGCGCTAGTGTCATGCCCATGGTAACTGTGTTGACAGAGAGTGCCATTGGACAGCTGCCCCGAGGTAATTTATGTGTCGTCCTTAATCTAGCGTAAAGCTCAGACAAAATTAACGCTAGGGTCATGCATAGAGTTGAACTTTACGTGATCACGACTAAGCTGCTGCATGCAAGAACAGGACAAGTGTAGGACTGACATATATCAAGAAAAGTTGAATGAGTGTTTTGAAGTACTTTGGGTAGAATGGTAATGTGGAAAAAGGGGGGGGGGAACTATGATTTTGATCATGAATTAACGAGATACAAGTCGAAAGCCTGTGTTGTCTGTTTGTCCTCAATGTCCCTCTTCGTTATCGTAATTCTGGGATAGGATACGGCAAAGCATGGCGCATCGAAGAACCGTGTAGTGTGTAGAATGGACATCTCGAAAAAGATGAGAGAGAGTTTCAAAGAATTTTGGGTGGAATTATAATGAAAGGATATACAATTTATAGTGGAAACGAGACCCATGGTGACATCGGGCACAGAAAAGTAATCACTTACGCCCGGAGTTTTAGGAGGGCCTGAATAAACATGTAGGTACTAAGATATGGTGCTTGCATCCAAACAAATGAACTAAGGTTGGAGTATGCTGCGTGCAAATCAAGCAATCTGTGGTTCTTGGCAACCTGTCAAGGCTCAGACGTTCTCCTTCTCTTCCTTGTCGTCGTCTGTCTTTACCGCAGTCTCGGGTTCATCATTTCTGGACTTTTAATTTCTACCTCATACGACTCGAAATATGTTTTGGGTAGCACCGCCGATCGCGACCATAGTTCGCTGCAAACAAAATATGCCTGGCGAAACCTGGATCAAACGAACGTAGGAATGACTCCATGACATTGGATGGTGTTTATATTTAGATAGGATAGCTGCGATTTCAAAATCTGCGGACAAGCCGAACGCTGGCGACACTCAGGAGTACCGATGCCGGTCTCGAACAATAGTAATGTGGGGATCGGCGGGTTGCTAGACAGGCTAGACATACAAAATCGACATGGTAAATTGAAGCTTCTGATTAATAATTATACGTTTAAACTTTAAATATTTGCTGTCGGGAACTCTGGTAAGGTTAGCGCATACGAAAGACCAAAACATGAACTCACCTAAGAAAATTTAAAAATCAAAAGACACAACGTTGCCAAGCGTACATCCGGGTAAGTCCTGATCTCGTCCAGTTAAAGTGCACTAGATTCCTTTTTGACTAACCTAAAATTTGTCTTAATAAACTATTGTTTAAACTAGTGACATAATTTAAGATAATACATAAAAACTAATATGTTGTTGGTAGCGATCACGTACCCAAAATGATGGTACCGGTGGCGGGGCTGATTTCAGCCGATTTAACGCGCGCTTTTCATGTCAATAGTTGCGGTCACTTCAACTTGAAACTTGACCCCGACAAAACTTAATTTAAATTTCCTTTATTGAAGTTTCCTCTATATTTCCTGGAATTCTGCGTTCCTGGGTTCATTATGAAGCGTATCATTGCGTTATAACTAACGAATCTCGCCCGCGGAAGCCAACCCATTGAGAGATGGACGACGACTTTTACGACGAGTACGAAGACCTCTACGCCGACGAGCTTGAGTTGGCGGACGAGCTACATTGTGAGTTGCCGTCCATCTTTATTAGTATCAAATACTGCGTAGTCTATCTTGTTATGTACATTTGGATTCGACGTTAACACGAACGCGCGATCGCCAGTTGATACCAGCCTGGCTGGTATCAAACTGACCAGTGTGGAGTTGGTACGGTTGGTACACCCCACACGGGTGCCACGTGTGCACGAAATCACCCGATGTCAGAAGCCCCGCGTCGAACGCCCCGCGGTAAACGCCCCGCCCCTTGTTTGCCCCGTTTTCAAAAGCCCCAGTTTCAGATGCCCATGACACCAATTCCCGGTGTCGGGTGGCCAGGTCCTCAGCGCGAGGGCGGAGCATTCTTTAACTAAGAAACAGTAAAGGCACGTTCACACTCTTGCGACCTCTTAAAGGGATACTTCAATGAAATTTGAAATATTTTTGTCGTGTTCAAAAATAGGTTGAATATGATCCACAATATCCGTAAATGACAATAGCACGTTTGCATTTTGAGCCTGGTGGCTGTATTTTTCGTTATAAACGGCCCACTCTGGCAAGCTCTCGGAGAACAGCCAGTGGAGACCACATGACATCCAACGCAATCGTGACGTAGGTCGTCTCGGGACGAGCAAAGCTACGGCGAGGCTGACGTCGAGGGGATGGCCTAGTCGTTCCAGCCACCGAAGCGGCTGCTTTTGTACGAATTTTGAGTGACGGGTTAATCTTCTATAATCTTGTAGGGGGACAATAACGATTCTGGGACACACAAAGGGGATTCTCGGGAACAGGGGAGTTCCTTCGTCTTCTCTCTCTCGTCGGGGCCGGGGCCGGGGACGGAGGCGAGACACTCACCGTCACTAGCTGTCAAGGTTCCTAGACGGGCATTGCAAACGAGGCGTTAGTGACATCCACCAGGTGCTCTTTGCTAATCTTTTTATTTGTTTTAAAATTCCTTTTCATGACTTTTTAAACTAGATATTGGTGTGTTCGATGTGATACTGCTCCTTTGAACACATATAGACCAAAAAATGAGCGCCGAAATTTCGTTGTAGTATCCCTTAAAACCTCTTACAACAAGTAGGGAGGCTGTAGTGAGGTGGGTGCAACTCAAAACCTGGAGGCGTTTGCAATTTAATGGCGGCGCCTGAGGGAGAGAATTCGAGAAAGGATATGCGCTAATGTTGCCTGCACGAGAGCAGGCGCCCGCTCTGTTGCAACTCTGCTGCTCCATGCGCCTTTCCTCCTCTCGCCTCCCATTGCACAGCAACTGAACGCCTTGGCGCAGCCTCTCTCGCTTCCTTCTCGCTCCGAGAATTGCAAACGTCCGAGAGGAGAAAGCAGGTGTGGCCAGACAAGCAGCAACGTCCAAGATGGCAAAATTTACCATTTTTCGCGTTAAAAAAATACTTAACCTATCGCAACAAAACTGGTGGCTATGGAGAAGTAATCATTTATACCTTGTGTAAATTATTCAAGCACCTTACTGGGCTCTTATGACGTGAGTTAGGAAAGAAAACGACCCTTTGCCCCATAGACTCCCAGCAGATTTAGCAATTAAATGGCGTCCATGTCCACGTGATCCCGGTGTAGCAGTTGTAACCAGCTGTCAAGACACCTAGCAACGAGAGGACACACTGACGCTATCTATTGGGTAGCAGTGTAAACTTGGCGGTCCGGCATATTTTTTACTTCTCTCACGCATTATCCTTTCTTTCTTGACTCGAAAAACTTTTGTGAACGTTATAAGCGAGCCTTTCTTATAGGTATTACGCACATTTGACCTCGGAAATACCGCAAAACCTTCGCTCTTGTGAAATGCAGTTCCAGGGTCATCGCATAGATGGCGCCAGCGTGCAGAGTGTGTTCTCTGCGTCCTAAGAAATTTTAGAGGTTTTAACAAGTCTCGTCTCTCTCGGTCGTACTCGGTTGCAAGAGTGTGAACGGGCCTTAAGTGTGCACTCGAGCTTGTGTAACGTAATCATGCCGTACACGGGACTTAAGTAAAGAATAACTGGATAAAGCTTCCCGTTCTTCAGGACTACGCTATACACATTCACATCTTGTGACGTTAGAAGTGAGAATACGAAATACCAGTCACTGGCAAGACATTTCAAGTTACAGCTTTTATGAATAACAATTGAACCAAACCTTTCGTCGCTTCTGAACACAGATTCACAGTTCTGACTAAGTGGGTTCTGTCAAAACTGTTAACCCGCAACTCGTGGCGCCATACTTATGTATACAGCACCAAACACCAGTTCCATTCTTCTTGTGTCATTCTAAAAAATATTTTTATCCATCTGCATTGAAAAAAGTCTATAATTCTATGTCTGAGTATACCTGTAAGACAGCAGAGTGTGTCGCTGGTTATTCAGACTTATGCAATTGGCCGTTGTAATTTGTATGTCATTCTAAGTTTCTCTGCAGTTCGAGTTAACCTTATTTTGTAGTTTCTTTAACTTAATAGACCCTTTGTAGACTCTCGACGGAATAGGTTAAGACATAGAACAATGCTGGTAGAATCGCGAAGAGGGTGGGACGGGGGCAGTGAGGACAGGGCTTTTGGCACGAGGGAAATACGGGACAGGGTAATTGAATGCGTGGTTTTTGAAACATGGGGCTAATGACGCGGGGCTTTTGCGACAGGAATTCTGTACATGGGACAATTGTGCTGCACTCCTCCTCATAAGCCATTATCTTGCATGTGATGCCATCGCGTCATGCTGGTGGTCAATCCTACTTGTTCCTGTCGAGTAAAACGAATTTGGTGGTGCTAAATGCTTACTGCAGAAGGCAAGCGCTTAGCAGCAAGGCCGTCACAATGGCAGTTGATATGACATCAGTGCATAAAATTTGATCACTCACATTAACGTGCATGAGTAAAATGCAGGAAAAGAGTAATACTGGATAACAGAAAGAATGAAACAGAGAGGACAAAACACAGCTGCACCAAGAAACATGAAAAGCAGTTTTTTCCCTGCTGGAGAGAGGGAATCTATTCGATCCCTTTCTCTTGTGGAGGAGAATATATCGGGCAAATGGGCCGGTGCCTAAATGACCCCCTGAGAGAGCACTTTCGAGAGGTCGCTGATCCCAGCAAGAGTTCGGTACACCTGATAGCAGCACGTGCGGAGGATGCGCAACTAAGTTCAGGAAAACGCGCATCCTCGGGTGCCATCCTCTGAGATTTGGGAGGGAAGTCATTGAATCATTTGCAATAAAAAAACTCCGGCATCAATGTCTTTTCTCCCTCGCTAGCCCTCTCTGATAAAGAGATGGATCTTGTGTGCCTGGAGCTTTCCGGGGTGACTAGACGACCTTGGTGAGCGGCCCGTCCCCAACGGGTTGACACACCCCTCCTCCCTTCCCACCCGTCCTTCCTTCCTTCTGACTTCCCCCTCTGCGTCTGCCCTTTCCCCCTTTCCCTAGGAATGCGAGGGAGAGGGGATGATCGCTTCTTATGGAATAGACTTTGTTGCGAGTGTAAAGAATGTACTCGTCTGTGTTTCATCCTTTTTATGTTTTATTCTCTCTGTTATCTAGTATACTGTACCGACATGCTCAGAAATATAGAGTAATGCTGATTTCGTGTTCATGTAAGTCACATACCCAGCATTGTAAATCTGAGGCTCCGTCTGAAGGTACCCTTGATGTGGAATTTTATCGAGGGACTTTTATACCTCAAAATGGCTGAAGAGCCAACACCGTTCAACATGCAAGTGTAAAATTACGCACGGTGATGGTGTAGTAGAATTTGCATCACTCGTAGGTTTTGCAACTTTGATGCATATTCTGTGTCTGCCATAGTGCAGGATGGAAACCATAAAACTAATGTGGTACCTGTGCTGTTTTTTTGTTTGGTTTGTTTTTCCACCAGCGCATGAACCAGCTTTGCCGACGGAGCGGGTGTTGTTAGGGCGAGACGATGGCCTGGACTCCGATACTCCACGCACGACGACAACCACTTCGGCAAAGAGAATGTCCGATCAGCTCGTTGACGACTCTCCTCCACGAACACCTACACCCTCTCTCCGTAAGTTATTTCAAGTCCATATAAATTTTTTCTTCTATCCTGTGGGGCTGAGAGTAAAGAAATCTATATCTCTTCTGCCTTTATAAAGGCATCTCAGATGAGCTATCTATTTCTTACTTTTTCATGACGCACATTTCAGGTGCAAAAAGCATTGTTATTGTTTTGTCATCTTGCAGCTGAATTTAGGAAGAACAAGGCATTTCTGCTATTAAAAGACTTTGCAACTGCTACTAAGTGCAGAATGGTCAGTCTAATTAAAAACAATCTGCCATTTGGACTTCTTTATTTACATTTTAGATTCAGATTAGTTTTCAGCCTTTGTCAATTTTAACACTGTCAAAGCTGTTGGCACGAGCGCATTTCTTCATCTAGCACCTCATCTGTACGAGAACACATGCAAATGAACCGCAAGATCATGCCACACGCTCATGTCAGATGCTTTGACAGCATTGTGCATTGAGTATGAAACTGAGCCTATAGAGAATAGAGAAAGGTAAAAGAGAATGAGTCGCCAGAGTCACAGCCGGAAACTGATAGTGTACAAAAAAAACACCTAAACCACAGTAGCATGTCTACGATTCTGCATTTTCGGTTTAAACAGATAAAAACCGACCAAATTAATTTTTCAGAATTCGGTTTTAACTGTGATTGCTCCGTATTATTGCACAGCCGAGAGACGTTTTTGTGCATGTGTTGAGGGGGGAGGGGGAAAGCCTCATCGTGTGACCTTGTAATGCGCTTCCTCTTAGAGTTGTCAATTATCTTCCGGATTCTTTTGCTTCAATCCACAATCTTTTTGGGTTTGAAATATTTGTTCTCTGTTGTAAATGGGTGTTATGTGCCAAGTTCCCAGTCCTTTAGAGATGGGGTTTGGATTGTTTCCATTGTCCAAAATGTGCCACAACTTCTCAAGGTATGAGGGAATTTTCAAAGTTTCTATCGGAACCAATGACAAGGTTCCTGCATTGCAACCGGACTTTCGTGAATATGTGAAATAGGCAGTGCTTTGAAATTTGTCACCGGTTGTATTTTGGCACTGGCATTTGACTGATTGGTTAGCTTTAGCTAGCGTACTGTAAAATACTGCAGAAGTGCCCACCTCATTCAAGTGCCCACTATTAACATTTCCCAAACTTGGGAATTCTGCAAATTATATGTTAAGCGCCCAATTTAACCGGACAAGCGCTCATGCCTAGATTAACGCTGTTTGTAGTGAAAGTGGTGTAACCACTCCCCCGGTATTTTACGGTACTACCTCGGATGAGCAACTTGCGAGTTTGGAACTCGTATGACAGGGAAGCCTTGAGCGGTTGTGGTAAATGGTGAGAGGTCATACCCCAATCCGACTGTGATAGACAAAAAAGAACCTACACGCACTGGTATAGATAACCTCGAAAACTGCACATATGTGAATTTATTGCAATTGAACAAACTAATTGCAATACCAGTGAAATTAAAGGTTTCTTGTTATGTTTACCCTGGGTAGAGCAAATGGGGATTTCTACCTAGTCTGTACTTGTCTGTGCAGATTTCGTCATTTATTTAATGTTGTACACGCTGTAGCAAAAACATGCTATTCAACAAAAAAAAATTATCTCGTTAAATTTAAGGCCCAATTTCATAGATTCTGGATTGTCACCGTTCATATTGCAGTGGCACACTCCTCGTGACAGCACCGTGCTAAACACAACAATTTGTCAATGTTTGCCCAGTGCTGACAGAAAATGTCACAAAATAAAGACCATATACAGTTTTGGGTTGAATAAAAATACCACACAAATTACAGAAAAATAAACAAAAAAAAACAAGCTTTTTGGTGTAAAAAAATTAATCGATAAAAACGAAAATTTACTTCCTAGATAAAATCCAAAGTAGCCAAAACTTGCCTCCTCCCATCTACTACTTTCTTTTCTTGCTAGCCACAACGAAATTTGTTCTTCCGTTATCGAAGTACTACCGAAATCTCGACTGTAACAGCTTTCCTGAAGGCGTAAATTTTTTCTCTCACAATAACTTTGATTTATTCCAAATATAACGACCACAGAATCCGTCCGGAAGAAGCTAAAACTCAACGACGAGCCGACAGCAGACGACTTCTTCCTCGGTCCCGACTCTCCACAAGAACTGATCATGGACGAGGATGCAGATGAGAGGAGCAAAGCCAATCTGAGACGTCCGCCGTCTAGGCAGCAGAACCTGTCGCAGTCAGAACCGCTCTTCAGCGAGACGCAGTTCGAACCAGACGACGTGCAGGCGGATCATTTTGCCGGAACGTCGACTGCGACGTCGTCTGCTGCGTGCTGGACAGACGAGTCTCCGTATGCCCTCAGTTTAAGACTCAGGGTCCACGGAGGTCGGCTCAAGTTTGTGGGGCTCCGAGACGAGACGTGGTGTGAGAATGTCGAGGTGCGCTTGTCGCTTCTTTGTCCGTCTGCTTCCGTTCCTCACCGGGTCCCGCCAAACGGTCACCCATTTTCTTCCTTGCAGGATCTGCACGTAAGAAGCCACAGAGGAAACCTGCTGTCCCGGCCGTTCTGGGACATCTGGACAGAAGCGCGAGAGGAGGTAGTCACTGAGTCTCTTCTTCTCTTCGCCACTTTTTTAGTTGACATGCCTTGTCTTTTGCGAGCTTCTTTGCCTAACGATCGTGGCAGGGATGCTGGGAGGTGGGGGGCAGGGGGGGCCAGAGCCCCTTTAAGTATTCTTATGGGGGGGCTCAGTGGCGCCTTAGCCTCCCCGATAATAATACTTGTGGGGGGGGGGGGAGGTTATGACGTCAGGTGCTCGTCACGAAGTCATCACGTGCGTCGTGATGACTTCGTGATAGAATATAAAATAGAAATTTCCGTGCACGACGTAGTGAAAGGAACAAAAACTAACCTGCTAGGATAGTGTTCTCTCTCAAACGAAACTCGGATTTTAATATCCGAGTTTCATTTAGTACAACAAAAAAAGTGTACATAAACAATAAAATAAAACGGGAAAACCAAACTTGGCATTAGGTCCCCTACTCGCAATATACTTTTGGCGTCCCTGGACCGTGGTCTTTTGCAGTTGGAGCGGAGGAAAGCGCTGCCCGACAGACCGGACGACGTAGTGGAAAACCACGCGACCCAGTCTCTTCCCGAAGGCCTCGAAGCGGGGAAGACGAGCGAATGCGCCCGACGGGTTGGTGTCTCCCGTGGCTGCGTCCCTTTGGGTTGAGAAGTATCGGCCACGGCACTTCATGGAACTCCTGAGCGATGACGTAGGTTCTCTTGCCCCTTATTCCTACTCGCTTTGTTTAGTATCCCTTAGAGAGGCTGAGCCTGGCTCGCACCATTTCTTACGTTGCCAGGGCCGCTTGCGCCAACCTGCAACGCAGCTCTCGTACCATGATGTCGCCAGAGATAGCCCGCCTAAAGTCGAAATAAAATCGGGTGAAAATGAGAAGTGAGCTAACTTTCGGTGTGTAATAAAAAAAAAGTTGAAAAAATGCTACTAGTTCTAGAGTTTGTTACCTACGAAACTTGTGATGGCAGGGAGGGGCAATGAGCCAAAGACGACCGACTGCCCTTCCCAGTCGGCAATGTTCGCTTATCTCCCTTCGTGGCTAAGTAACCATTTCTGCTGAGGTCAGTGTTGACCAGGGCCCTGCAATAGAAGTCGGCCATCTTTTGGTGTTTTTGAAAAGATAGGAAATTGTGCCAAATATAGGGGTGGGGTTATCTTTCGGGGTTGGGGCATTTCTCGGGATGTTACAGTAGTCGCGTGGTGCTGCCTTTATAGTTATGCATAGTCGGTGTAGTGTCGGCTCATAAATGGGCCAACTCCTTTATGATCAACACCCGCACTTTTGCTTTCCTTTGAAGGGATATTGCGCTGTTTCTTTTATTGTCGCTGATTTGCCTCCGAACTGGCTAAACGCGCCAAAGACGTGACTGAACTGAAGACCCAAGTATTATGTCAAAATAATTGTTTATCGCAAAGTTATTAAAGTTTTAATTCTTGTTCTTACCGTTCTCACTGCTCTTTGTGTCGATTATGGCAAGCTTAGATTTTAATTTGTTTTTGTTTTTTATTTAGGGGGTCAATCGCACCTTGCTCCAGTGGCTGAAACTGTGGGACTGTGTGGTGTTCGGTCGTAACCCTAAGCCCAAACCCCATCCGGAAAAGTTGCAGCAGCCAGGAACTGGCAACAACACCTTCGTAAAGAAGTTCCTGCCGGAACTTAGTCAGGTTGGGGCAAGATTGCTGTTGTTATCTTTTTTCTCTACGGTAGTATCCTGTCCTTGTTATTGCTACCTTGTCAATCAGTATCTACTCTTTACCTTTGATCTTTTAGAACCTTGCTTTCCAATTTCATTAGTACACAACATCATAGACTGTAACAAACTGCCGTGTTGTGTAGAATGGGTATTTGAACATAAATCTTTGGTGCCACGAAGAATTTCTAAAAAGGCATATTTTGGGAAGTGGTGATTTTGAAGTGTACAGTTATATTTCTTCTCATCTGCCAAGTATCTTCCTTCGTGGAACAATATTTAAGCCACAATGTCGGCTTGTAATACCTTTGCGGGTTGAAATTGCACTGAAGGTTGACGCAACAATGGCGCTTTCTCCCAGCACAAATTTTTTACTCTTTGCAATTTTGCAGGAGGGGTATCTCAGCATTTCGGGCAGATAGAAATATAACTTTGTTTTGCAACATTTCGCTAAATGTAATAACCTTACTATGTTGAGAGCTGATTCTTCAGCGGTGGGTCTTGGAAAATTTTTCAATTGATCTGTTGTTTCATTGTTTGGTGGCTGCACCTTGCACACTGAACTTCACTTTTTTGTAAAATCACTAATAATTTTTCAATCTCAAAAGTGCTTTAACATTGTAATCTCTTTATTTTGTAGTATCTATAGCCATAGGTTCAACACAACTTTGTGTCAAGCAGTTCTTCCCTATTGCTTTTGCAAACAAAGGTGGACGAGTTTTAATTACCTTGAGTACAAATGTATGGACGAAACAAAAACACCAAATAATTAATATCAGAAAAAAAAAACTAAACAAATTTGTGCAGTTTTATTGGGCTCTATCAAGATATAAAGCAAAAAGCTCCAAGACCAGTATTCCCCTTAAGGGAACTATAATTTACAACGGTAAGTCTTGCCACCGACTTTGGTCATTTTTCCACGGATGTCTGTTGAGGTGTTAAGGTAGCCTTCTCTTGGTAGGGTTTGCACTTAAATTTTGCTTCGCCTATTTACTGTAATGTCCTGCGAGATAGCCCACCTAAAAGCAAGAGCAAATCGGGTGAAATGAGGAGTAAGCTAACTTTCAATGTGAAATGAAAAGAAAAAATTTAGAAATGCTAGTTTTAGTTTTCATATTTCGTGACCTGCCAAACTTGTTTTCCCACTCCTGACCTGTCGGCAATGTTTGCTTATCTCCAAACGTAGCTAAATAACCCCATTTCAGCTGAGGTCACCATTGGCCAGGGCACTGCAATTACTAGAAATAAACAATCTTTTGGTGTTTTAAAAAAAAAATGGAAATCATGCAAAAAAATTTGGAGGGACGCTTAAGCTTCGCCTTTAAAGGCCCGTTGACACACTTGCGACCTCTTAGAACCTTGTGCCTTGGAACCTCTTAATATCTCTTACGACAAGTGTAAGGCCCCTGTATACTGAAAGGTAGCGCAAACCATTGTCTGAAATGGGAAAGAGAAATTTCTCCTCGCCGATGCCCTTTCCCTCTCAAAAGTTCTCTTTCCCCTCGCTTCAATTGGATCTGGCGCGACACGTGACCGTTGTCTTCCCATGATCCCGCGCGATTCCGTCGTCTGCTCGAAACCAACGCCATCACTGGGCCAGGCGTAGCGGCGGCTCCGTTGTTCGCGGCCCGGCAGTAGGTTTTTTTATATTTTACCACAACCTCGGCGGCAACGCGATGCCATCATGCTGCGCTGTAGATTGCACAAACAGCATTGCGAAAGGAAAGAACCTTTTTTGTCGTCCCGACGGGAAAGGAAAATCTTCAACGGCGAAGACAATGGCTCCAACGGATCGGTCGAAAAAGTTTCGAGTGCCTCCGAGGGAAACTTTGCGAGGTAAGTCACTGTCAAACTCTGAATCGTATTACCTGTCTCTTTCGGTCTCGCCGATGAAGATCGCGTAGTACGATCATGAGACGAGACAAACACGGAACTATATTACCGGCACGAAGGACTTAGACACGTCTTTTCGCGCGTATTTGATCATAGAAACTGACTCGCTCACTCTTAGCTCGCTTGCATTGAGTCGGCCGAGTTGAGAACGATGCGTGAGAGACTAGGGTGCCACTAAAATAAAAAGGATTGTAGTGTTACCGCGTGCATCTTGCGTCAGTGAAAGGAGAGTCACCAACGATCGAGCACCTCGCGATTTTGTTTGTGCAACATATTTCCGCGATCGGTACTTCACAAATGGCAACTAAAGATATGCGATGCTGCATTTATTTTTCAGGATCACTTCACGAACGATCAGTTTGTACCAGTGATCTTGGCAAAGACTGGTTTCAAGAAACTCAAGCCATATGCAGATCCTTCCATTTTTTTCACACCGACCTCTTCCGAATGTGCAATATTTTGCCTTGTAGCAATAAATATTTTCTTGTCTTCATCTTTGTATGTGATTTGTCTTTTGTGATTATTAAAACATCAATTATTCACAATAAAAAAATTGCTCTTGTATTTCAAAGGCTTTGCTGAAGGATCTCTCTGTCTTCGTTTTGTAACTCACGCAGTAAGGTACGCCCGCGGGTGTGGGGCAAAGCTTATGCGCTTTGAGAGTGAACTCAAGGGTGTACCTTGCGCGTGAGAACGTCAAAACACTAATATATGTGATAAATGAGAAACGTGCTGGCAAGGCAACCGAGCACACGCTATTTTTCATTTTAACGGAGGGGATACAAGTGAGTGTATTTGATTATTTGACGTGTAGTTTTATGCACGAGGCGCGTATACAGCAGACGTCGCATATTCCTCCGCGCGCATGTGCACAGTTGCAAGTAGTATTTGACGCTTATAAAATGTGTATGAAGTAAACCAAGCTGCTGAACTGACAAAACGATCGGTGATGCTAAAAATTACCGAAAGGTAGTGTTTTACACGCATAGTGGTGTCATTTATTTGCCTAACTCCAGCGATGCCGATTCTCCAAATGCACTTCGTTCAAGATACTAAACCGTTTTAGTAGAGCGTACGTTAAATTGCGAGCCTTGCGGGCGTGTGCCCAATTCATGCTCAAAGCGACGGCACGAGCTCCCGCTAGCAACGCAGTCCTTGCCCACGAAACTCTATTTAGACGCAGGGAGAGGTGCATTCTATCGTGTGCCTGCTCTCAGCTTTTGCTGCAATAAACGGGTAAACGAAATATATTTTCGCAGTGCATGCCGATGTTCCAAAAAACTCAACTGCTTTTTTTTTTTTTTTATTAATCGTTTGCGTTTAGCGGAATTGGAGAAAGCTTGTCTTCACGCCCGAGCGATTCCAACTCTGCTCGTGCTATTATATTTGCCGATAGAGACGTCTTCCCGAACTTTATAACTCCAATAAAGGTGCACAAACGCTAGTTTCTTCATGTTAGAAAACAAAACTCTCTTTATATTAGAAAAAAAAAAATCTAGTCCGCCGTATCCAATAACATGAACGGCCAGGCACCCGGTTGTGCCCGGCACACAGGCGCGCGCCGTCGCGCGCGTTGCGGGCCCAGCTCAGACATGGCGGCGGGGGGCGTGGCGCGGACATAGGGCGAGGAGGATTGCCGTCGATGGAAAGGAGGAAAACGAGGGGAGAGGAGGAATTGCGCTACCTTTCCGTATACAGGGGCCTTAGACAAGTGGACACACTGGCGCCATCTATTGGGTTGCAGTGTGAACTTGGCGGTCCGGCTTATTTTTTATTTCTCTCGTTGTCTCTTTCTTGGCTCGAAAAACTTTTGTTAACGGTATAAACGAGCCTTTCTCATAGGTATTACGCACATTTGACCTCGGAAAATCACGCAAAACTTTGGCTCTTGTGAAATGCAGTTCTAAGGTCACCGCATAGATGGCGCCAGCGTGCCAGTGTGTTCTCTCGTCCTGAGAAATTTTTAGAGGTTTCAACAGGTCTTGTCTCTCTTAGTCGTACTCGGTTGCAATTGTGTGAACAGGCCTTGAAAGTAGAACACGATAGCGTTATCGAGCCCCGTTCGCAGCGGCTACTCATTCGCTTCTCATGCTTCGAGTTACACAACGACCTAGTTCTCATGACACAACACTCCTTTATTTGTCCACGGTACAACTTTCTTCTCATTGTTTGTTCCGACACGTGATCTTCTTCACATTCCACAACACTACTTCACTGTTCTGTTTACACTACAGAGTTTCTTGTTCCTTCAACGTTCACGTGCATTGAGTATCTCACTCACTCACTGCAGACACACTCACACATACCACACTTTGGCACATTCACTTATCGTAGCCGAGATTGTTGCGAATTTCTTTATATCTTTCTTGTTCCATGACATACTTGAACAACAGTTGTCCCCCTTTTCTAGAGCACTTTCATCAAACTCAATCACTACGATGGTGACCTGACGTCACACATGGCAGTGACGTCATGGCCCTATTGATCAATCAGGATTTTCCAGTCCCACCGAAGCCGACGCCAAACTTTCTGCGACACGAGCTCCTTAACGCTGTCCCGTTAAAATAGGAGGAGGTTATTTTTGGGGGTGGAGCAGCTTTCGGGATTGGTGACTCCAGCAAAATCGACGCCGCATGGCGGCAACGCCGACAAGCTCAAGAAAGGAGGCCGTTTCGTCTGCTATCGCTGCTTGGTCCTCGTACGCAGCATAGAAACAAACATTGTTTCCAGTAATTATTTTTATGCTTCCGTCATGTCATTCCTACGCACTGACTAGAAGGTTTCACTGTTGAAAAATCGCTTTGCTTCCATATGTCACACCGATTTTACGCTGCAGTACAAGAAATTTATTGCGGTCCGCGTGCTCAACCACGAAAACGACCTCCTTTCGTCTGCCATTTTGCCTGACCAGCTCGCCCCCTATAGTTCGCTGGAGTCTCGAATATTAAGGTAGTATTCTTGGTCACCTTTATGAGACAATGTTGCTTATGTTTTTTTAAATCTTTTTATAGATTATAGCCCAGAAACACAGCCCAAGGATCAGTTAATCCGTGGGCATTTTATCCCATGAAAGTGGCAATGTAAAAAAGATTTAGTGTAATTCTGACCCAATTTTAACATACTCAGGCCTCCATTGGACCCAGAGTGACATTTTGCTCGGTTTGGGGAGCATCAGAAATAGAATTCGCTACGAGGCAGCCATTTTCACTCTCTCGTATTGCATTTGGCATGTTACCATGATGCGCAAGTTTCGGTGAAAAATAGTAGTTTTATTTAGGCTGTTTATTTCATTTGGTTTCGTGCTTTCTTTCACATAGTTTGTTCAATCCTACATTCGTCTAATCTGTGGTTTCATTTCAGGAGCTGGACGAGCACAAGAGGCCCCAACAGAAGGTCAGTCTGTCACCTCGCATCTCGTCTTGATTTAGCCTGCAAAACTTTTATATTTTGCAGCATTTTTTGTGGGAGATGCAAAACATTGTTATACAAGTTACATTTGGTGTGTACAGCTTGACTATTGCCGATTTTTTAACGTTCCCGCACGTGCAAACGGGCAGGTGGTGCTCTTGTACGGTCCTCCTGGTCTCGGAAAAACGACCCTCGCTCACGTCATCGCAAGACACGCAGGCTACAACGTCGTGGAACTCAACGCCAGGTCGGTATTATGCCGCCTGTCTGCTTCAAGAAATGTCCGTGTGTCTTGGCATTTCCACATACTGTGGAGAGAGCCAATCACTGCTGTCAAAGCTTTGCAAATTATGAGGGTTGCCTCTTTCACTGGCGAAGGCTGACTTTGTTCGTCTAGCCACGTGTACGCTGTTGCAACTCTTGGTAAGCTGAGAGTGCAAGGTCACCTCGGTAAGCCATTGCCACTGCACGAGCAGGCGTGACGATTAATTGTGGGTGGAAAATAGCCAGACTTAAGATATATCTAAATCAGCATCCAATACTGATTACGAAACACAATTCCACTATAGTACTCGTCACATCGAGAGAAAAAAAAAGTTTTGAGCATTATTCGTGTAAGGAACGAATTAGTACTGCTTGTAAGGACAAATTAGTCCTTACAAGATTTGGTTGTGGAAGGAAAAAACTCTGCTTTTGATATTTGAAACGTGTACGTCATGATAAAATAACGTAAATCTAATCGCAGATGCAACTATATATATCTCGAGGCAAAAAATATAAAGGGGGAAATTAGTAATGTTCTTCGAGGAGCCTGACTTATTTTTACTACGGTTCTTGAGGTGAAGACGAGTATAGTGACATTAGGGCATTACTCCCGTTTCGTTTCAGTGATGACCGAAGCCCCGAGGTGTTCAAGACCACTCTTGAAGCTGCCACCCAAATGAGGGCGGTGCTGGGCCAGGATCCCCGTCCCAACTGCCTCATCATCGACGAGATTGACGGGGCGCCAGCCGTAAGATCTCCCTTCCTCTCCGGGTTTTCATTTTCTTTTTTTTACATTTTTGGGGCATGTCGGGAGAACTCGCGAGCATGCGGATGATTAATGTGTGCCATACTATTAGCGTCAGTATGGAAACATACTTGAGCATTCCTGCTCATTGTGTCCTTACGAAGCAATGTTTAATATTTTCAGAAGTTGTACCGTAAGTTGAGATCCGGAAACAATTGGTCTGTAAAGTGAACGATTGGGCATTTGTTGCGAGGGTGTTGCATCGTCCGGTCGCATGGCTTCTGACCTGCGTCCGAGCAGAATCACGACATTGTTTCTAGTTTGAAGAGCTCTCGCACGTTGCCTGTCTTCTATGTTACCCCTTTGAATCTTATGTTAATTTTTTTTTTATACTTTGAAACGCGTCCTTTTTGTATTGGAGGAATGATTTGACATCACTCATTAGAGTCTCAGCAATGTCCGGTTGTGCTACGGTAACATATCCAGAGGTGCAACAAAGCTCAGTCCTCAGATTTTAAAATTGCGTTCACTGATCCGTAAGCGCCGCATGTCTTCTTTCCAAAATTATCAACATATTTTTTTAAATTTTTTTTTTCATGTTTAACCTGGCTTGAATAAAAACAAACAACTAAGGCCTCCATCAACATGCTTGTGAACATGATCAAGTCTACTGGGCCGACGAACACGGGCACAGGCAAGAAGCGGTCTAGGAAAGAGGGCAGTCTCCTCCTCAGACCTGTCATCTGCATCTGCAACGAGCTGTGAGTTTCTCTGCCGTTACATCTCGAACTCTAGACATTAATTTTGCAGAGCAGAAAAGTATGTGTAATATGAAGACAAATGAAGGAGACTGCTTCCACTATTTGGATTTCCAAGTACGCTGCTCCAGATTGTAGGAAAGCCTCAGTTTAAGTAGCATTAGACAGGAGAATAAAAAAAAAAAATAGTTGCGGCCAAAAGTTGCTTTGGGGCCCCGACGAGATATTTGCATGTAGGAGAGAAAAGCCATCCACTTCCCAACGTTTCATTGAAAGTCAGTCGTCCGTTTTGTCCTTTCGTATTTCTCTCTCAATCTTCTGTAAGCATATTTTTTCAACGTCTTTTTAAACCAAAATTTATCCATCAAACGTTTCGGTGTTCTTTTCTTTTTTTTATGCTTTTGTGCACTGGTAGTTGGCAGAATTGCAGCGGCATTACTGTTGTCTTTCTGGGCAGGTACATCCCGGCATTGCGGCCTCTGCGACAGATTGCACTTGCTCTGCACTTCCCCCAGACTGCAAAGACGAGGCTCGCCTCTCGGTTGCAAGAGGTGACGATAATATTTTTAGTTCTGCATTGATGTCGGGTGACTTTGTAGTGAAGTCTCGGACCCTGTATACTCTGTTTCCAACATAAGATCTGCAGTAGAAGTTCTGCCTCCAGTGAGAGCTTTCTACTTTCGATAACAAACTTGGCACAAGCGCAGCCAAACCCGACGGAAGACCATGAGTGCACGCTGGGGGTGGAGCAAACATTACTCTAAGTTACAGTTAGCTGAGCTGAAATGTAACTTAGTTACAAAGGCAGTTATGTTTGTAGAAATGTCTCTAATTACTGCTACATTTAAGCCCAGAAGTTCCGGTCAGTTCTAAAAGAGTCCATGTGGTCAAGATGTGCTATGATTGCCGACAAACGGTTTCGGTTGCCAGCAAAAAAAGATACTGGCACAGTTTTGTTTCGATTCAGTACTCTGTTTATGGTAGTTGGAGACAGTGAGGTGCTGTGCTCATTACTGTTACAACCAGGGTGTAAGATAGACAGGTGGGGAAACGAGAGCCAAATGAGCGACCGGATTGTGTCCCCCTCGGTTTTCTTTTTTCTGTGGTGCCATCTATGTGGAGCACCGCGAACTCTCACTCCGGGTGGGCGACCGGTGGCGACCGGCTAAACTGACGGAGATTTTTTTTCTTCTCGCCGCAGCGCCATCTGTCGCAAATCGGGGGTACCCGCAAGCAGACGAGTACACAATCCGGTCATGGCGCTGCAATATGCTTCTATGGGCCGTTTCCCCACCTGTCTATCTTACACCCTGGTTACAACATAGATTTCGCTGTAATGTTTTTGAAGTGTTCACAAGCTAAAGTTGCAATTAACTTTATAGCTGTTGAAAATTATTGTCTTACTTTTTTTTTATGCCCCTTCATATGATGTAAATTAGGTTTCATCTGTCCTTACTAATGTTTTCTTTTTAAGTCCAGGATTTTAATTGTGGTGATTTTGCAGATCATGCGTCGTGAACGGATGAAAGGTGACACTGCTGCCGTTCTGGCGCTGTGTGAGAAAGCTGGAAACGATGTCCGTTCCTGTCTGTCCACTCTCCAGGTAGTCTTAGTGGCTTGTCAGACATCTGTTATCTGTCGGACATTATGCCTGTATTCTCAAAATCTATTTTGCAATAATACGTAGCTACTATACTCCGTTTCACAATAACTTGGCGAACTGTGGAGGCTAGGGCCCCGCGACCCAATAAGAGCGTCGGAGTGAGGCACGTGACCCGTTTTCACGGGAGCATTTGTGTCCCCACGCCAAATTGCTTGGCGCGAGGCCCAGAGGAACCGGCTGTCGTCTGCTAGCCAAGAGTCGTCTGCTCCGAAACCAACCAACTTCAGATGAACGTCCACTGCAGTAACATATCTGTCCACAAGAAGAGCGAGCGCTTCGGGAACAGTTTACGAGACAACCATATGCTTAATTTAGCCACGAATCTGTGACGGGTGCTAATGGCAGGGCACAGTGCAATGTTTTGAGCAGAACCAGCCAATTACACGGCTGCTATCGCCAACGGCCACGGCGCGACAAGGTGGAAAAAATCGAGTGGATACGGATGTGGCATCACTTTTTTGGTTTAAATATAATTGAAACTAAATTTGTGATTATTTATTCTTCATATCTTCTTGTCATAAATGGAATCATGCTAGTTCAATTGTCGACCATGGAGTGTTATCACGTGCCTTGCTCCGGTGCCCTTATTCGGTCGCGGGGCTGCAGCCCCCACAGTTCGGCAAGTTATGTTGAAATGGAGTACAGAGTTGTCATAGGTGTATTGAAAGGTAACAGATTGTATTCTTCATAATTTCTTGCCTGTGTGTTGTGTAACTATTACGTATACATAGTAGTTATTGTGCATGTAAGATGTACCTATGTGGTTAGATTAAAGGCATAAATTATCTTGTAAGCTGTAAGAGAAGCATAGGAGGGATGTGAAGGTGTGTTCTGCTTCTGGATGAGACATGCTACTTAAAAATCGTAATAATAATAATTATATTCATGTCCTCAGTTCCTATCGACTGATATTATGGCATAGTTTGTCCTTGAAATGTACTGCAAGTAATTCACTTCAATATATTTTAATGTCAGTGTCAAATGTCTGAAATGCAGTTGGAAAACTCAATGTTTGGCTGGTTGTAGGCAAACCACGAGTATGACTTTGGAAAAAAAGATAAGCGAGGTCTTATAACTTTATCCCCTCAGAGATCTGGCATGACCTTACATTTTTGTTGTTGTAAAAGCTCCACAGACATCAAACAAAGATTTAAAAGAAATTGATTAACCAATATACAATTGCAACTGGTGTAGTAATGATTTTCGGTTGTCCTGTGCAGTTTGTACAAAGTCGCAAGCAGCAACTGACACTGACAGATGTGCGCACATTCAACGTGGGGCAGAAGGATATCCAGAGGGGTCTGTTCTCCGTCCTGCAAGAGGTCTTTCAGAAGCCTCGAAACGACAGGTACGGAAAAAGAACTTTACTCTTCATCGGCTACCAAGCAACCTGCTGAAAGCTTTCTCACTGTGACATTGGGTCAGTTTTGCCAACTTGGTTGGCATGCTCCAAATCAATTTGGGTGCACTGTCTTGGTACGGAAGTAATCCCAGACACTCATGTAGCAGACAAGATGAGACTCAGGTAGACCTTAGGTGGGCTGCTCGCTTTGTGTTGCTGGTGCAACATTGTGCCAATGCACTGGAAACATAGATATAAAATGTCATTAGTATAAAACCATTCCCAGTTTTTGTTTTTGTGCATTGGCAACATTAATGCTAGTTTGGCGTGCGAGTTGCAAGTCTGGATAGGTCACTTGACCCAATAAGAAAAGCTACTGTTGCCATGTTTCTGCAGCAGCAGGATGTGTTTTTGTTGCCTTCAGGTTTAGCGGAAATGTTTCCCGCTAAATCTGGCGGAAAATTTTATCCGCCCCCCCCCCCCCCCCGAAATCACGTGACCCCCCCCCCCCCCTTCTCCCGTGCCTTCCCCTCCTCCTCCTCAAGAGCTATGCTCTAATTCTGCGTTCCAGGGAGTTGTAAACGGCTTTCTCTTTTTTTTTTTTCTTGCTTCTAAAATTGCACCAACTTTTTCTTTTTTCTTTACGTATTTGTTTTATTTTTGTGGATAGGAAAATGCATATGACATTCATTTTAAACAGTGTGCAGAGAAGTCTTAGCTTTTTCTCACCTCTACAAGTTCCCCCAGATCTGTATGGCTCCTCGAGTTTTGTGTTGATGGCTCTGCTGCGCTTCCTTGCACTCTCGACCTATTTTCTATATCTTCTACTCTCGACCTACCTATAACAAAGCTGCGGCAAATTTTTCTCTACTGAGAAACCTGGGTCCGGAAACACGCAGGGAAACCCACCTAGCTCGAACACTTGCGGTTGATGCTTTTGGATCGTATGATTTCTGTTGGCATTTCAAGTGTTAGATATGTCTGATTTGGGAGACTTTGTTTTAATGTGTGCCGTGTGTCTGAATTTGAAGATTGCTGACACATTGAGCCCTTTTCTATGTTAGCAGTGTCCTGCACAAATCTAGTTGTTATTCTTCTGACAAAACAAGACTGTTGAGTCTGCTAACAAACTCTCAAGTGTCTTTTTTTTTTTTTCAGAACCACAGTAACACATTTTGTTTACTTTGTTTTTTAATTCACCACTAATCACTTTATATGGCCACAGTGTACATGTTCATTATTATTTATTATTATTATTCATACATACTGCTGGCTCACATTTGAGAGGTTCAGCAGGTGTGGGTACTACATAAACAGGTGGAAACGAAAAGACTTTTTGAAGTAGATTGTACAGAATGCAAATAAAACAGCAATGTACACTTCGGGAAAAAAGTACAGAGATGGCATTCCAAGACAAAGCGTACATACCGCGTGGGTCAAAGGGATCGATGGCCGTTTTAATGTATCGCACTAGGATTTACTACAGAGGTGCCTGAAGTTGGTGGAAGCTTTCGCTAAAATTGTGGAAAGATTGGCTCACCTGAGTAAATCAAGAAAAATCAAAAACTATGTTTTTCCTATACTTTGCATGTACACTAAAAAAATATGTGTTACTGTGGCACTTATTTGGGCCAAATAAAGTGAAGAATAGGTAAGCCAGTTCTATTTTATTTTCATTTCACAAATTTTTCAAACGTAGTGAATGCCAGAATAGCCCACAACAATCTTCTGATGATTTTGAAAGGAAAGGCTTAGCAATAATTATTCCATAGACAAAACCAGCCTTTATTTTCTTTCTTTTGACTTCGAGCAGCTCTGTAGTAAATCCCAGCAGCGATAAGTTAAGAAACCAATTTATGCGGTCCCTTCAAACCACCATCGATACATTTGACCCACGCAGTAGTTGGGTAGATACTGTGATAAATGAAGTCAGTAGCGATTATAACAAGACCAAAGTATAGTACAAAGGAGATCGAAATAGTTTTTTGTAAGTCATTTAAAAAACCATCTACGCTATCATATTCCGTGATCTCTAGTGCAAGTTTGCTCCAGTTCTCAATTGAAATGCTACCGAATGTTAACTTGAAAATGAAAACAAAGCACAACAATGGTCAGAGCTCGCATGAAGAACTGGAAAAGCAACCCTCTGCAAGACTCCGAAAGGTAGCCTATGTTTTAGTAAGAGCCCCTTTTCCTGGCAAATAGAAAGCACCCGGTGGAGGCATGCTAAGCGGATTCCTTTGCCCCTTGCGAGATACGTTTAATCTCTCCGTGTTCTGGTCGTAGATCTGGAGCCGGTGGAGCACTCGCCGAGCGGCTCCAACAGGTCCGTGGAAAAGTGGAGGAGCGCGTTGAGCGGTCCGGAGAAGTTCTCTGCGCCGCCTTTTTTGGGGGAGTTTGCTCCGTAGTCACTTGCATCATTTCAGTTTTGATATTTGCTATAGCGATGTTGTAGCAGCCATGAAAGCGACTGCGCCATTAGCACTTGACGATATGAAGTTATGGGATTATCAGAGGGATGTGGTACTGTTACAAGCCTCGTTACGAGCTGTTCGAAGGTCGACGAAGCAATATGACTCGGTGCCGAGCTGTTAACGTTCCCGTCGAACAGCCAGGGTTGCGATCAAGATGTGTAAAAAGTCACTCTTACTTGGTGGGTATGCTTTTATTGTGCGGGAAGGATATGTCGATTGGTTGCCTTATAAGCTGAAGCAGCAAATACGAGCCCCGCTTGTCCAGCACGGCGGGTTTTGTGCTGTACACGGGGCTGGTGAGGCGTCGGAGGGTGGCGGTGGTGGAGAGAACAGCCGGAACAGCACCGTAGCGGCGGCAGTGGCAGCTGCGCAGCGGAAATGCCAGCAAGCAGAGCAGCTTTGTCTGCTGCATTGCGTGCCCCTGAGAGCCGTCGCTTGGCCGCTCCACTACCGAGGCCGGATGCTCCGAATCCCAAATATGCGAGCACTCACTGTTTGCCAGGGAAAGGGGCTGTATGACACTGAGCTTCTCCAGTTCCGAGTGGCTTCACCCTGAAGAAGCTAAGTCTCTTAGCAAAGCATTTGTTGCCACTCTTACACTTCTGGGAGATTTGTTTTCAGGATCATGGATGCTTGTGGTTTTTGTTTATTTCTTATAGTTTGGTTCTTCTGCTTTTAGGGAGGGAGAAGGAGTACACTTCTTACTGTAATTATTATTATTTTGCCACTGTAATTTAGGAAGGCGTACCGACAGCTGTATGGCGATGAGGACCCGACACTGTCCAGGCTCCGGACTCCCGAAGACCTGAGGTGCTCCGCTTCTGTTTCGTTTGACTTTCCTTGTAACCTATTTTTAATCATGTCCTATTCTTTCCTTCTTATTTGTTTGTGTTCATTGAAGCAGGTTTTTCTGAAACATATTGTCTTTGTTCCAGGTTTGAGAACCTGGTCCATTCAACGCAGGCTTTCGGAGACTACGAAAAGTTTGTGCAGGCGCTGTTCGACAACTATGTGCACGTCAACTTCAAGGATCCCAACTTCCAGACTGCAAGTCTCTTTTTGTTTTATATATTAGCACTACATCTATTTCCCTTTTCATTCCAACTTCTGTCTTTCAGCGTCAGTCGGAGTCTGGATGTCTTGCGTTGCTTTTTGCTTCTTTCTCTTTTTTTGGAAATCAATTTTATTTCACGCTCGGCATACAAAATGATTGCCAGAAACCTGAAAGCCCTTGAAGAGGCAAATCGCCAATTATACAGGGTGTAAGAAACTCTAGTTGAAGAGAATTCTTGAAAGCTCTGCCGCCTTCTTTTTCTGCTAGCCTCGTCCAAAACAATGCTGCCGCTACATAACGCTTGGCTGTGTGACCCTTCAACGTTCGATTCAATGTGATTTGTCTTTCTTACCCCCTCTCTATCTTTTTTCTCTGTTTTGTTTCAAACTTGGTGCAGATTCAGCAAGGTCCCGAGTGGCTCTGCTTTGTGGATGGACTGCTGAACACCGTCCACCGCCTACAGAACTACTCGCTCTACCCGTACCTCCCCTATGTTGCACCGGCCTTCCACTGCGCCTTCTCGGTGCTGCCTTACACCAAGATGGTGTTCCAGAACTCCTTCCTCGAGGTGTGTTGCTTTTTGCCGTCGCCATTAACTGCCCTGGGGACCCTTTAGCCTTTGCTCTTCTTGAGGTCATTGATCCGGCTCTGTTTGGCAAAGCGATTGACCTATTTCGAGATGAGGCACATCTTTGCTTGCGTGGATTTGTTGTACTGTTGCCATTTGAGTGTATACAGGGTGTGCTTTGTTTTCTAAACACCAAAATATTTGTTTTTATAAGTTAAGTTTAAAATTAAGAAATCGTTCCTCGGATAGCGTTTTCAACTGCGATGGACATGCAGTGTTTCTGGGAGTGCCTGCTGTGTGACGCTGACAGCGTGAAACGGCCACCGTGTGCATGTTATAGCTAACAAATGTAACGTTGGACACTGCACAACACCGTTAACGCATACACGATATCGGTACTTTATTATGGTCTGCTCAGACAGAGTATCAATGGGCACCAATTTTTAACACTTAAATAGTGCTCTGAGCTAGGACTTTCTGCCCCTCTAGTTTGACTTGATGGGTCCAGTTCTGAGAAACAATCAGGAAAAACTGCCGACTGCTCGTTGGTGCTAGGGTCACTGAATGTTCCCAGAGTACCGAAACTCCCAGGCTCGGTGGCACCAAGGTGGCGGCTCAATCTTTTTTTTTACTGTGGTCACTATGAGCATTTAGAAAGCATGTTTTTGCATAAAAACCAACGGAGAGAGCTCTTTTTATAGGAAAGTTTCATCGGAGCTTAGTACAGAATGACAGGAGCGTGATGTTTTCATAAAATTTTAGTTTACAAAGCAAGTAATATTGTTTTTATACAACCATGTCTCACCGGTGATTTCAGGTAGTGTGTCCCGACCTGGGCGCGTCCTAACTTAGGTGGTAATTTGTGGCGCGTCCGCTTGGGAGACGGAGGTTGGCATCCCTGAAACCCCTTCCACTGTATACGTTTCGGCGCCAAAATGGCCGATCAAAGCTAGAATAGAACGGTCACAGCTGACGCTATCGAATGTGATACTCTGGAAACATTCAGTTACTCTAGTTCATGCTAACGGGATTGCGCTATGTACGTACATATAACACTGGGCTTTTGTTAATGGTATCAAAAGCTTAACAGTTTAAACTTGATCAGTGGACAAGAAGCATGACAGGATACAACATTGTTAAACGCAACTTTTCCGTCCCTGTACTCCAATAAAACGTGCCAAAAAAAAAAAAAAAAACTTAATTGTTTTTTATTTGTTTTATGACAAAAGCTCGGACCAGTTGCTTATTAACGAGACGGCTGTCATTAGATTGAAGTGTCCTCAGTCACACCTCGGCTCCTCACGCTTCACCCTTCACCGTTTGCCCTGCTAGGCCCGTGGGAAGGAGACGCAGCTGTCCAACATCCTGTCATCCCTGCGGGCGGACACGTCGCCCCAGAGCCGCTGCTACCTCACGGGGAGCACCCTGGTGCTGGACGTTCTGCCCTGGCTCACGGGCATCCTCCAGCCCACCATCAGGCCGGTCAGTCTTGGGACCCCGCTACTGGACGCAGGTTCTCTACGTCAAATCGAGGATGTCGCAATCAAAGTGTCGAAGCAAAATTTCTACGCACAGGCAGCGGAAGTTTGTATCGCAGAGCCCAAACATCCTTGGTTCAACCCCTACCACTGCCAATTTCGATCTGAATGAGCATCGTACCGGCAGGCAGTTGTGTATTGCTACTGCGTGATGCGCATGAAAGACTCCAGTCTGGCAGTCGTACTGCACTGGCTATATTTGTCGTCTTCAGCGTGGAAGTAATGCTGCCATTTGTTGGCAGACCAACCTCACGCTGTCTAAGCAAGTAACATACTTTGCTTTGGTTCCCAGGGAAAGATCTTAATTACAAAAGTGCAAAGGACAAGGACAGAACAAAGATAAGAACAGGACAAGCGCTTACTAACAACTGATTGTTTAATGCATGATAAGAGAAAGACGAAAATGAGAGGAGAAATCACTAAATTAATATGCCAATTGTATTCGCACGAAAAATTTTTTTAAAAATTAGTTGATAAAATATTAACAAAATTAAATTGAAAAAAGAGACGGATAGAAAAAGAAAGAGAAAAGCAGCCAGATTAAGAAAAAAGGTTGAAGTACCCTATCTCTTTCTCAGACAGTGAAACCGATGGTGTGCTAATGCACGTGTCTCCTTTTTCTATTATAGTTTTTGCCTCAAAACTTTCTCTGGCTCTTTTGCTCCGAAAGCGATTGAGTACTTTCGTTTGATTAAATAGAGGAGTGCATTTACTGTCTCTGACATGTATGGCCAAGTGTCCTGACAATGACGAATGTAGGGAAAGATCATGCTCTCGTAGTCGTACATTTACGCAGCGCCCAAATTGACCAACGTACACTCTCCCACATGTGCACGGAATTTCGTATACAATGTTGACGTTGCAGTTGATATATTTATGTGCGTGCTGGACTGAGCATTGTTCTTGTCGTTCGTTCTGGGATTTGATTTTTGGACAGTTTTTTAAGTTTATCAGGAGCTGATGTTACAACCTGTATGTCATATTTAGATGCTATTCGTTTCAAGTTGTGTGATACTTTGTGTTGGTAGGGTACCACTGCAAGACGTCGTGTCTTATCTCTTCTTCTTCTTTCATTATGAGTGGTCAGGCTCTCTGCTACATCGAACATTAAAGAACTGGTATACTCAGATTCATGTAGTTTTTGAACTTGTGCCTCAAAACTCTGCTTTGCTGTGTGCTCGCATGATTTTTGCAAGGCTGCTATGAAGCTGCTTTTTACAATTCCTCTCTTGATTATTTTAGAATGCGCCGAATCAAATAGAAGTGATTTTTTGGACTGTGGTTTGTATGTCCAACATGTATGGTTGTCTTCAAAGGACAGCTGAAGATCTAGGAGTTGAAGCTTGCTGTCATCTGGTACCTCGTGGGTAAACTTTAGCCCCTGAGATTGAGTTAGGAACGTGGTGCAAATTTTGTTTACGGTTGAGTCGTTTTGTTCAGGTCCTTCGCGCTTTTGTAATTAAGATGTTTAACGAACTAGCCCAACAATTAATTTTAATCCCAGTGAAAGACTGGAGACTATTGTTGACCACCCGAAGATGTTCAGCATGCCACTGAAATCTCAGTTACATGACGCCTACACCGTAAGAAGCTTTAGTCAGACGATGGGCACTTTGGCTGGGACCTGAGCCAACAACTGGAGGAGCTGCCAACGTCTGACAGCAATTGGCAATTGTCGGTGGCAAATATTACTATCGAAACGGTCGGGCAAAAATGATATTCAGCCTCGACACGTAACAGTCACAGTTTGCTCTAGTGGTGCGTGCAGAACTTGCACAGAGCAATTGCTGTGTGGGATGTTCACTGGAATTGTCAAGCAGGGGGCGTTACATATTTGGTGTTTATATTCAGTTCCGGTCAATGTCGCACTTCATTTATATTTATAGGGGCAATGTTTCTCACAATCTTTTTAGTTGAAACTGGGAGGTCGGTAGCCTGTTGGCAAACGACCGTCTAACACTACCGGTTCTCATAATATGCCAATTGTTACAAGTTCCTAAGCAGCTAAGCAGTCTTACAGAAGTTCCTCTGCAAAGATATGTTTCCACACTATCCATATGCCGTGCGGTAATCAAAGTGTTCTCATGTCAATTTCCCAATGAGCTTTTGTTTATTATTATTATTATTCGAGATGTTGGTTAACCTTGGAAGGAGGAAGGAAAAAGAGGGTAGACAAATGTGAAGGTCTGGACACTGGCAATGTGTTGCCCAATACTAATCAGTACGTACTACAGTAAACAATCTGCTAACCAACTCACATGTCTACTGCCTCGCGTGCATTATTTGCTTAGCAGTACTTGCCTATGATTTGCCCGCGGTCCCTAGGTGAACACCCAGCTGTTCAGCGCTGAAGAGCGGCAGAAACTTCAGCAGGTCATCTCAGTCATGGCTTCGTTCAACCTGACTTATCACCAGGCACGGACGGCTGATGGCGTCTACCAGTACGCACTTGAACCGTGAGTGCTTGCTCATTTCTTGGAGCAACTTAAAATGCCACTGCAGAGCTACAACCCCTCATCCCATTTGTTTCATATTTTTAGTTCTATATGAAACTGACTCAGCATGCATGCTCATGAAGCTGTTACAGAGCTCTCAGTGCCATAGTCATTTGCTGTAACATTTTAAAAGAGTGGTAAAATAGAAATACGTAGTACTGTATTCAGGCAAACTTGTAATGGAGTTTGTTTGTGTACTAATAAATGCTTCTTTGTCAGAAGCTTCTTATGGTGTGTTAGGCATTGGTACCTGGTAAGCTCTTATGGAATTTGCTGGTATTTTTTCCGTGTTTTTCTTTTCTATGACAAACAGTATTACGACGGCCATAACTAATGAAGTACCAGTCTTGTAGTCGTTTTTATATTTCTGTAGTCTTCTGTTTGCTGCATCAAAGTAAAGTTGGGATGTCACAAGTATTTAAGAGCATGACACCTTCTAATGAGCACAGGCCTGCACAGTAGCCATGGCCCTATTATTGAGGACAAACCCTCTCTGCAAGAAGTGCTGCTGAATTAAAACCGCTTAGAAGTAATTGCAAAACGCCTTAGCATGAACATTGTCAGTGATGCAATGCTTGTTTTACCTCGTGTAAATTGCATGTGTAGCACCATTCCTGTGAAAAGATAAGAAAATTTTTACCGCTTTTTAGGCAGACATTTAGGTTGTCGACCCGGCTCATTCTCCTGCATTAGTGCCCAACATTAAAATTTTTTAACTCTTTCCTGACCACGCCCATATGCCATCGATCGCTGGTGATCGGTGGTTTCCAAGAGGTTAGATTTAGGTTGGAGAATTGTGTTCCACAATTTCGTGAATAGCCGAAGAACTGTAGTTTTGGTTTCAACTTAGTAGGTTTGAGCTTTATCAAAAGCTGGTGCACCATCAAAAATAGTCCTGGGAACGTGTGGTTGCACTTGTCTAACATGGCTTACTGCTTGCATCAGTTTTCATAACAAAGATGGCAATATTTACATAATTCAACTGTATTGTGGCATGTTTTTTTAGACCTCAAGAGCTACGGGGACACTTTAAATGATGTTATTGGCATTGCTTAACAGATGGTTGTCTGTAAGCATCACTGTAATTTCCAATGCTGTCCCGAGCCGGCATGCACGTTTTATCTTTTCAACAAGGTGGACAAAAATGCTAAATATGAAGGAACTGCAATCAAGGCTATGACAAAACCAAGGTAGAACACAAAGAAAGCATTCTGCTGGGGATGTGAGGTATACTATCTGTGTTTCACCAATATAAGCATTCCTTAGTTGAAAATCGCACGTGTTAAGGAGGCAAACTCTCCGACAAACCAAAAATAGACAATGTCATTTATTAAGGCTCTGTTATACTCAGACGTTGAGTGTAGCGAACTCAGCGTAGCGCAGAACACGCGCCTTTTATTGGTCGGCAAGCGGGAACTCGAAATCTGCAACCAATCAGTGTCTGTGTGCTCTGCGGTACGCTGCATTTGCTACACTCAACGTCGGAGTGTAACAGAGCCTTTAGACCACACTCACTTTTAGAAGTAATAGCTGTCAATGTGGGGAACATTTTGTGTAGCTTGAATTTTTCTTTTTGTGTCATTTAATTTGACATAGTAGCTGTTGAAGTTTTGGCGTTTACATGCCTTCCGCACATACATTGTATTTTCAAAAAATAAAATTTTAAAATCTTTTTTTTACATTGTAGCAACCTCTGTTTCTTTTGAAAGAACAACTAATTGGGCACATTTTGATGTGTCATATAGCTCCATACGCAAACTAGATAGGAAAATAAAAGCATTCGAACAGATCCTTTGAAATCGCGACTTTTCCCGTGGTCAGGAAAGAGGTAAGGTAAAAAATATTTTTGTCATTTTTCATGGGAGCAGGGTTATGTCATCAAATTTTAGGTGATAAATCCTACCACAATAATGCACCTTTGATGAATATTTTGGCTCACTGCATGCATGTGACAAATTTTCTGGTTCAGTTTTTGGGGCCTTGAAGATCGGTGCATTTCCGAGTCGGACGGGAAAAGAATGTTAGCTCGGTGTCCGCCCGTTCGACTAAGTCACTTCCGTGACGCAGGAGCATCGACGAAGTGACGAGGTTCCCCGGCGTCGCCCAACCGACACAGCTGACATACGCAACCAAGCAGCTCATTGCCAGAGAGGTGAGCTTAGCTCAAATCGGCACGTTTTCTTTTTAGGTAGTAGCTTTTTTCGTCGTTTTGACGAAGCTTTGCATGACTTTCCGTCCGTGCGTCGCAGCTCGAGGTGGAAAAAATGCGGAGGGGCGACGTCCCCGACGTTCCCATGCCTGTGGAAGAAACCCACCGAAATCCGAACGCGGCGGCGACTCCCTGGAAGCCACCACCAAAGCCCAGTTTCAAGCCTGTGGATGAGTCACCAAGGGTGGGTCAAAGATTTGCATTACCTTTGGGTCTTGTTACGGTTGTAAAATGTTTTGTATGATTGATTGGTTGATTTTCAGAGTACATGGTATGTGTCACAGTAGACTAATACGAGAGCTGCGCTTGGACCTTCGGCACTCTTTTTGCCCTTTGTTTTATGTCGCTACAGCTGTTCTTCGTCTGTTCGTGTCACGTGGCATTCGCTTTTGTGCAGGCAGCTTGTTGGTGCTACAAGTTTGTTGCCTAGAGCCATACAGGTGCCGTTTGTGACAGTTACGGTTCCTAAATATGACGTGTTGAGTTTTAGACGCGGTATTTAGAGACTTACAACACTCTTGTTCTCTGTTGCGGGCTGTTTCGGCTAGCAGGAGGACAAACAGCGCTTCTTGCATTTACTAGCTGTTAGGCAGCTTGGCAAAAACTGGTGACAACTGGCAGTATACTTCTCCTTTGCGACACTGTGACTAAAGTGACATTACTGTGAAGCATAGCTTATTCAATGGCTCTAGGACATACTACTAATGTATTAACTTAAAGTGGATACTTCTGGAAACCTCTGGCAGCCGACATTTTGCTAAGAAATATTGATCCTTGAATGAAACGTTATGAGGCAGAACATTTTAGCATGGCTGTTCCCCTGACATTGTTTTCTCTTGTAACAAAACCTTTGCACTCCTTTTTGTTTGTTTTTGCAACTGGATTTTTGTTTACTAATTGCTCGTTCTTATGTTCTGACTCTGGCATTGTTGTCACTGTTGTGTCCTTATCCTTGACATTGCTTTGTCTTGTGGCCCTAACATTATTGTGGATTATGTTGCAAGGTTAGTTCCAGGCTACCAGCTGGGCAGTATAATCTGAGATTGAGCAACAGGTGGTTGTGCAACAGAAGCGAACGTTTACGATGGGACAGCTAAACAAAGATTACACCACACACCTTAAAAAACAACAGAAAAACACACCATCCACACTGCTGACCCACCGTAAGCAATGAACCAACTAGCTTAGTCCGTGAGAAGCGAAGGAATAACAGTAAATTTTTTAGACTATAGGTTGTGTCACCTTTCCATTCTTTTTCAGGTTGTTCTGGACTTCTTTGGTCGTGTGATTCAGAAGCCAATTCAAGGGGCCAGTGCTGGTTTGTGTTACATATCTGCTTTTTTATTTTTTCTCAAGCCTGTTTTTAGAGCGCAGCCCTTAGGCACCCGTTTTCGGCTTGAGCGTCGTCGGCGTCGCCATCGGCGTCAGCGTAACTGCGCGGTGCATTATGGGTAAATTTTTCCTCTAAATTTAGCGGAAACACTTCCCGCTAAATTTAGCTGAAAAAGTTCCCCGCTAGATTTAGCGAAAAATTTCCCCGCTAAATTTAGCGAAATATTTTCCCGCTAGATTTAGCAGAAAATTTTCCCGGTAAATTTAGCAGAAAATTTTTCCCGCTAAATTTAGCTGAAAAAATTCCCCGCTATATTTAGCGGAGAATTTTCTCCTAAATGGGAGAGCGAGCAGGAGGGGCATACCCTCCCCTCAGTACCCTTCCTCCTCCTCCTCAAGAGCTGCGCTCTAATTCAGCGTTACAGGAAGTTGTAAACGGCTTTCATTTTTTTATTTATCCCGTCAAATTCAATCTGTAGTTACTAGTTGAATGTTAAAAGCATACGGACCGTGATTTTAAACTTCCTCTAATTAATATGTCTTAAAGGGGCCCTGCAACGACCTTTTTGACTCGTTTTTAATTCGCACCGAACCTGAGCGCACTGAACGTAGTAACTCAATGAAACTTTTCTTTCTCGAATTTTGCTTTATTCTAAAAGTTATAGGCAAATTAAAATTACAAAAACAAGCAAAAAATAACCTCCTTCATGGCGTCTTTGGTTGCTTGAGTGGCCGTGAACTAGAGGAGGGGTCGTGAGCTGAGCGAGCAGTCACGGCTGCCGCACTCCGTGTTGACGGCTCGAGAGGGCTCCATAAAGCATGTTCTGGATAGGCTGTATGAAGCGGCCGGCCAGGGCGGCTTCCATTGCATCTGCTGCGCGACTAAACACTAATTCGGCATGACACTTCATTGGCCGCAAACGACAGCAAACACAGGGTAAAGACCAGTTCAGAACAAGAGCCACTTCGCGCTGCCATACCGCGAAACGGCCAAACCGCAAGCCCCAACCTGCCTGCCGAAGGCCTTCAGAACTCTCGGAACCAGTCAGATCCTCAAGCCCATATGACCACAGCGCTGCCGCGTACATCTGGGACCTTTCTACGGTCACCGCTCGTCAGTGCCTGATCCCACTGCCCCTTTTTAGTATGTGACGCCTTTTCCACTGCTTGGTGGCGGGTGTGTCGACGTGTCATTTCTTGTTTCCGTACTTTATAAACTGCATTTGTTTGTTTTTCTGATCTAAAATACTGAACAAAACCTACTTTCATAAATGCTAATTGAAACGGTTCGCGCGACTTATATTTTGTATTTCGACTAAAAAAAAAGCTTTTAGCGGCTCTGACCAGCAGTAAGGTCAGGACAAAGACGTCGCAATATCGTCAGATATCGCACGCTTGCGGCACTGCGGGTTGTCCCCGTAGGTGGAGGGAGGTTTCCGCGTCGTCTGATGGAAATATGACGCACTGATATTAAGTTACTCTTTCCGTGCCCGCTGGCTTGCCCGATGGCTTGCCCGAACCCCAAAAGAACTGGAAACCGCAAAAAAGGTAGACGCTTAAATATGATTGCAGGGCCCCTTTAAGATTCTGAGAAAGATCAGGAAGCTGTTTGGCATTTCATAACGAAAGTTTTAAATGAATGTTAGGTACAGATTCGTCTGGCGTCGCACTCCGCTTGAGGAGGAGGAGGAAAGAAGGAGGGAGAGAAGGAATGGAGAGGAGGAATAGAGAGAGAGGAGGATGAGGGGGTGAGGAGGAAACTGGGAAAAGCCCCGGAAAGTTTTTGTGAAAAAAAGGGACTTGGGGTTGGGGACGTCCCTCGGCGATTTTTTGCGGGTACTTTGTTGTGGGGAAGCAGACGATTTGGAATGCGATATCTTCTTTTCACGTGCTTAGGGCGTTCTAGCAGATTTAGAAACTCTGTTTCTGGATGTTTGACTAAACGCTGGTCACTTATTGTTACAGATAATTAATTGGGTTAATATTTTTAATACCCTCGGCTCAGCGCACCGTGGCGATTTGTAAGCGGAATAGGAACAGCCCTTTTCAAATAAGTTTGGGAAACAAATGTTTACCCAGGATTGACCCAGTCCCGATAAAGAAAAACTATAATTCACGTTGTGAAATACAATAACAAAACAACCCAAATTCCAAATGCTAAGAAAGCAGCTATACGAAATCAAAACCATTAATCTAGTACGTTCTTGAAAACCTGAGAAATAGTCCCAATGTGAAGAGCGCACGCCTATTGCTCCTGTGCTTCTGAAAGTCGTTGTCTGCTTCCCACAGCAAACTACCCACAAAAAATCGCCGGTAGACCTCCCCAACCGCAACTCCCCTTCTTTTTTTTCCTCAACAAACTTTTCCGGGGCCCTCCCCCAGTTTCTTCCTCACCCCCTTCTCCTTTCCTCCTCTCCCTCCTTCTTTCCTTCTCCTCCTCGAGCTGTAGTATGACGCCAGACGAATCTGTACCGAATGTTATTGTTTTTGTTAAAAAAATGCTTTGAAGGGCAAAAAATACCATGGGATATCAAAATCTTTGCCCCAATTTCTTCTGTCACTCCTCGAGTGTTTCTTCAACAATCGCCTGGCAGTCAAGTGATTGTTCTAGACCCTTATCTGCTAACAAAAGCTTTACCCAGCATATTCTTCCACTCTGGGTATACATGGTATCAAGGCACTTCCCAAGGCTGTGGGCTCACACTTGGGCATTGTACAGAATTTCGCACGAGCTACCCTTTTTTCATCTTCACATTTCAACTGTCGTTAAACTCAGTTGTGTAGGCAGTGGCGTGTGTGGCAGTATCCCTCCCCGAAAATATTTCTGGCTACACCATCGCTGGAATTTCCATGCACTTTTACAGCGGTAGCTGTTAGTGCCCCTTCCCGGCCAGAAATGCTCATGTATGAACACAAAACCCCACTTTACAGCAGAGGCACTGCTCTCCTCCTCCCAGTTGTTCCTTACAGATGTGTGCCAACTGCGGCAAGGCTCTCTCCCTCCTCCTCCCCCTCCCCTTCCCCCCTGTGCGCCACTGCTGCTCCGAAAAACCCACGTGATATCAGGGAGAGCGCTGTCCTCCCCCCCAATCTTTCCTGTTGCATTCACATACCCTCCGGCAGCCGCCGTTGCGAATACCCACGTGGTACCTTTGTGCAGACATGCTCCCTCACCCCTCCCCCCCCTGCCCACCCCTTCCGTCCCCCCCAAGGTTCCGTTCTCGTGCGCTCTCCGCACCTCTACAGAACAGCTTCTATACATACTTTCACTTCCTCCACCGCAGGAGCGGTCACAGGCGCTCTCGTTCTGAAAGAGAATTTCAGCCAATGAAAAAAGTGTGTCTCTGTGTCCCTGTCCAACAGATGCAACATCTTACACAATCGTTCCAGCAAAGCACACATCTCCTCAGATGCGTCTTCTACATCAGTTCCACTGAAAGCAAAGAACCCATCGCAAACATTGTACAGCACACTGGCTGGATGCAAATCTTCTTCAACATTCTTTTGCAACGCAGCGGCTTCCATTGTTAATGCGCAGCACACTAATATTTGTTTGCAATTTTTATTGTGCGGGCTGTTGCCACCAGTACTATACTCATTGGGCATGTTTTATTGGCTTTTGGCACTGTAAGCCAATAAAAGTAAGTCACCAGCTCTTGTAGCATATCATCAAATAATTGCAGTTTCAGCGATATCCTCTTCTTTGTTTTGCATTCATGTATGGTCCAGTCTTGTCTGAATCTCTCAAGTGTAGCCATATTGTTTTGAAGCTGTTACTATCTGTGCTGTTTTTTGCATGTTTGGTGTGCATCCAGACTAGTGTGCACCCTCCCAAATTTCCAGGGTCTTCATCAGGTGCTGACAAATGCAGCGGTGGCCTTGGCTCGGCCAGATCTATTACCAGTTCAAAGAGGGTTTCAGCAATGCTGTGCGAAGGACAGTGCGAATGAAGGACCTCTTGTAAATAGTACACAATAAATTCATTTGGTTTCTGCAAAGCCCATGGACCCAATGTCCAACACGCGTTAAGTTGCAGCAATAAAAAAAAAATTGTCTTTCTGTTTATTGTTTGTTAGTCTTTTAAAATACTAGAGCATCGCATTAAAGATTGTGTTAAAGATGATCTGCTGGAGCTTCGATAAAAACTTTAAATGTTCTGGGTCATCTGGAGGAATCATTTGGGAATTGTTTTTGACAATGCAATAATGAACCATGCATTGCAGAACACTCGTATCTCACCGGAAGCTGTCATCCGTGTTTTAAGGGACACTGACACCCTCCAGAATTTACATTTTATTTTTTGCCAGGCGATTCATTATGGTGTCGGAAGACTACCCAATCAATATTTTGCTAGAGCGTCACCTATATTTTTAATAGAGGAAAAAAAAAACGCAACTGCTTGAAACTGAAACCGAAACTGGACTGGGGAGGAAAAAGTAGTTTACAGGAGGAGATAGGTGGCGGAAGTCACGTGGCCGTGATACTTTTTTCCACCCAAATAACGCATTCGCAGCTTTTTAGAAGCCACAAAAAATGGGTATCGTATTTCTTTTCTATTTTTAATGTGTGCGTGCCTTCGATGACCTACGACTTTGATTAAGTTTGGCGGTTGTGTCTAAACCTTGGATTAGAAAACGGCCCGTGACCACAGAGAAGAGAGTGAGCGCGACTCAAATCGGCCAGTTCTCGGTCGGCAATTTCCAGGCGGAAAAAAAAACGAATTTTCGAGCCACAAATTTTGTTCTGGGTAGTTGGGCTCTCATATGTAATGTACAAATAAAGACCTTGGCGAGCATAAATACCCTGTCAGTGTCCCTTTAAGGGAGCGTGCGAAAGTATCGGCTCAATATTTTACCAGTTAAAAAGTTTGAAGCAATTTTCTGGAATATTTTGATAAAAACAACAATGGGTGGTTTCATCTCAAATCATGCAAGAAAAAATGTTGGGTCTTCAAAAAATTCTGGAAAAAATATATGTTGTGGGCTAATTCTTCATTAGAACAAAATGGGAAGCGGTTTTTAAGAAAAAAATTTTGTTCTCGAGTTATTATATTTTATTTGACCGAAAGCGGATTCTGAGATTTTGGCGATCGTCAGAGGTCGCACATTTGAGAGTCCCGCTACGCTCGTATGTGGGCCGCACAGCTATCAAACATTTTTCACTTGTTCTACACTTTAGGTACAATTTTTTAATCACAACTGAAAAAAATATTTTTTAATATTTCGTAAAATAAAAATGGTCAAACCTAGTCCCTTTGACAAATATTTGCCGAACTTGAGTGATTATAACTTTCGTTTCGTTCAACGTTTTGGCATAAACAGCACATCAAACGAAAGCTTAAAACATTACCTTTTTCGGAAAAATATAATCGGTATTGTCAATCAGGTGCAATACAGTGAAACAAACCTCTGAAGAAAAGAGGAATCGCTAAAAGTACAATATTCAAAGTCAATTTTCTCAAAAAACCCATTTTTAATTTTTTTTAAATCTTTTGTACGGAAACTTTTTAACATAGTCTTGAAACGTTGATAAAAATTAGAGTGGGTATTTTGTTTTTTGATGTAACGCCATGCGTTTAAACACATAATATTTTCCACTCTGCTTTGCATGACAATCTGGAACGTTACTGATTGTTTTACACGGCTATATATTATTTGTTGACATCTGACCTATTGTATTTACGTATTTGTAGCAGAAATGACACGTAAGCAGTGTGTTGTGTCTATGTGTGTCACGCAGAACATAACATAACAGAACATGCTAGCATAGCCCTGAGGAAACAGGCCTGGAGTGGGGCTACTGAAGTAGAACTTTTATATACAATGAATATACAAGTAGCATGGTCGACTGGTTAATCGGCAATCGGCAGTCGGCAGTCGGCGAGAGCCCAAGTTATATAACCCTCCGAGGGCGAGAAGGCCCACGGAGCGAGAGAGGAGCCTTCCCCGGCGTTCGAGTGTTCACGTGGTGTTCGAAGTTCGGGGAGGCTGATGCAACTTCCGGGTGTTCTTTCACCAAAAGCAGATGATGCAATCCCTTCACGTTCTTGCCCCGCTTCGGTGGCTGATGCAAGGAGTCGACGCTCTTGCTGAAACCCAACACCGACAGGCCCACACACAGCACACACACACAGGCACGCACACGCACGCCGGTGTTTCTCCTTGCGAAGGCTGGCGGTCCCAGATGGTCTCGTGGCCTCCGGGAGACGTTCTGTTTGCGTTTCGAGCCCTCCTCGAAAGCCACCACCGGCCCGATGACTCAAGGGTCGGTCTCGAGAATCTGAACGTGACTATCTAGAGCCGTTGGTGACAGGTGAAGGCGAACTCCAGGACGGAGCCAAGGGAGCCAGTCGTAACACCTTCTGGCAGCTCAGAGCCAAAAACATACCGCCTTTTTTCCTTTTCTCAAAGCTCAGTCACGCAGTCAGCTGAGCTGGTCATTTCTGGCACCGAAGAAGGGACGATGGCAGGCACCTTCAGCAAATGTAGACTGTTTTGCCCTGATTATGCCAGAAGACACAAAAGTAAAATTGAATACCAGCGCAATTTCCGCAAAGTGTCTGATCTGGACTTCGAATTGCTAAAGCAGCTACTTCCAGCTGAACAAGCGGCATCTGTCAACGGGGACGACAGCATTTGCAAGAACTGCTTTGCAATGTTTAAGCGCGACCTGCAAGACTTCGTCAAGGAGCAGAGAAGACTTTCACTGAGCGACGCCGCAGTTGAGGAGGAGCAAGCCATGATCGAAGACGTGAAGGAAGTCATCAGCGCAGCAAACGTAAGTGTGACACCGTTGAAACTGCCGTCCGCGCTGAAGAAAGATCTTCGAGATGAATACGTAAAAAGAAAGCTAACACAGGCAACAAAAGACTTCTCGAAGAAGATCGGCCGCCGTCTTAGTGAGGTTTATCAACCAATAGAAAGCCCCGACCTGCAGAATTCTTGTTCGTCCTGCTCTCAGTGGGAATCCAACATACGGTGCGCTTACGTGAACAGCTCGTCCTTACAAGAAAAGTGCCGAATTCTGACTCTGCTACCCTCCGGTTTGACGAAGAAAAAAGCTATGTCTCTAATTCCCGAAGTCACAACTTATCTTCTGGACAGATCAAGAAAGCTGAAAGCTGAAAATGGTGTGTGGGCGATCGTCGACGCCTATCAAGGCCATCCCTTGAACAAAAATGATGTGGCCCTCGCACTGAGCTACTATACGTCCGATGACAAAGACTGTACAAGGGCAAGCCCCAATACAAAAGATGTTGTGACGCTGTACTCAGACGGACAAAAGACACTCGTTGCAAAACGTTTTTTAACAATGTCTGTCCGTGAGATGTACAAAAAGATGAAGACATCTCATCCAGAAATCAAGCTTGGGTTGACAAAGTTTTACGCCCTGCGACCAAAATGGGTCATGAAACGTCCCGTGCATGAAGAGTGTGTTTGCATTTATTGTGCGAACTTCGCCCTTTGTTTGGCGGCATTATCAAACGCAGGCGGAAAACATTTGAGTCTAGAAGACGTCAAGACACTTTGCCTGTGCGAAAACCCATCGGAGGAGTGTCTTCTGCTAAACTGTAAATCGTGTCCGAAAAAAGATGGTTTAACTCTAGAATCGTTATCAATCAATGAAGAAGACGAAGTGGAGCTGGCAATATGGGAATCCGGTGAATTGATTAAGAAACATCTGGAAGGTAATGCATTTCTTAACGAAATAAGAAAATGGGCAACGAAGTACATTTCCCACTGGATCATCCGACAAGCCCAGAGACTTGCAATATGCTTCGAAAAAAGCCAGATCAAGCCGCGTACTGCCGTGTTGCATTTCGACTTCGCAGAAAACTGGAGTGTTGTTCTTCCTCGAGCCGTACAAGGTTTTCATTGGAAAAATCAAATGGTTTCTATCTTCACCTGCGTTGCCACAACACAGCAGAAGACTTACAGCTTTGGAGTCATCAGTGACGACATCGTACATGATACAGCACACGCATTGTTCGCCCTGAGTGCAATTGAAGAGTGGCTTGAAGAAAATATTCCCGTGTTTCTAGAACTAATCTTCGTATCCGACGGAGCAGCAAGCCATTTTAAGAATAGGTTCCAGCTGCACGAGATGGTGAAAAGAAATGAAGTGACCAAGTGGATTTTTTCTGCTACAGGACACGGCAAAAGTGCTTGTGATGGCGTGGGTGCAGTGCTCAAACACCAGGCATGCCTACACAACCTCAGATCATCGGAACTGGAAACAATCGGATGTGCGGAGGACTTTTTTCGCGTGGTTGCCGCAAAAGTACCTGGAATCGTACTTCTAAAAAGTGATGCAACTTGCCTGAGAGACTACCGTAACTTTTAAAAAAAATACTGGAACGCTGTAAGCCCCGTGAAAGGCATTCAGACATGCCATCTGTGGGTCAAGGTTGAGAACGAAGACGGGTCTGTTAACTTGGTGATTGAAAAATACGCAAAACCGTGAAAGTGAAGTGTTAGCCAAGTTACCAGACTGATCCCAATGAACGTTTTTGAGGTTTTGTATTGTTCGTTTTAGTGTCCATACTTCCATTTCACCTGCACAAGTTCTTATTTGAAAGAAATATTAAGATTAGACAAAGAAACTAGTCGATTGTCAATGGCCTTAGTGCGTGGGGAGAAGCGGCCATGTTAGTTAACTTTTACTTCTCCTCGTTCTGTAGATCGACGTGATCGACCTGTCAGTGGTTCTACAGGATTCTTCTTTGTTTGTCACGTTAGCAGTCTTTACAAAACCTTGTAAATGTTGTACCTATATATTTGTGAATGCAGCTGTGCCAAGTTTCAGTAATATTTTTTGCTAAGAAATTGCGTTTCACATTCTTTTTAAGTATTTAATGTTGAATTGCGCCAATAAATGTTGATATCTTGTATTAAACGTACCTTTCATGTATCAATTCTGCTTAAATATATGCGAAATTTCAGTCAATAAATACAATAAGTCAGATTTCAACAAATAATAGATAACCACGCAAAACAATAGGTAGCGATCGAGATTGTCATTGCATAGCAAACCGTATAGTATCATGTTTTTAAACGCTTGGCGTTACATCAAAAAACAAAATACCCACTCTAATTTTTATCAACGTTTCAAGACTATGTTAAAAGATTTCCGTACAAAAGATTTAAAAAAATTAAAAATGGGTTTTTTGAGAAAATTGACTTTGAATATTGTACTTTTAGCGATTCCTCTTTTCTTCAGAGGTTTGTTTCACTGTATTGCACCTGATTGACAATACCGATTATATTTTTCCGAAAAAGGTAATCTTTTAAGCTTTCGTTTGATGTGCTTTTTATGCCAAAACGTTGAACGAAACAAAAGTTATAATCACTCAAGTTCGTCAAATATTTGTCAAAGGGACTAGGTTTGACCATTTTTATTTTACGAAATATTAAAAAATAATTTTTTTCAGTTGTAACTCAAAAATTGTACCTACAGTGTAAAACAAGTGAAAAATGTTTGATAGCTGTGCGGCCCACATATGAGCGTAGCGGGACTCTCAAATGTGCGACCTCTGACGATCGCCAAAATCTCAGAATCCGCTTTCGGTCAAATAAAATAAAATAACTCGAGAACAAAATTTTTTTCTTCAAAACCGCTTCCCATTTTGTTATAATGAAGAATTAGCCAACAACATATATTTTTTCCAGAATTTTTTGAAGACCCAACATTTTTTCTTGCATGATTTGAGATGAAACCACCCCAATGCTCAGTTGGCAAGAGATATAACTGGTTACTTGACACGGCAATTCATAGATGGCGCTAGTTGGCTATAGTCGGTGACAACTTATGTACGCTAGGGCGAGGGAAAGGACGGTGAGAGAGAGGAAATGGACGCAAACGCAACGTTGGCGAGGGATGGAGGAAGCTCCTCGCTTCGCCAGCGTTGAGTCCGCTTCCTCCTCTCCCACATTCCTTTCCCTCGCCCTACCTTCTCAACCTGCAACATACTTTAGGTGAAGCAGCCTTGATTTTACCTGACTTGAGATGCTTGATCGATGTGCGGAGTCAAATACCAAAAGATGGGCCCAGGGAATAGAAACACGAGAACATGTAATGATGGAATGCAGGGGTCGACTTGCTCGGAGCCCTGGGATTCGCTGAGGACAGTGGTACAAAGGATTCGGAAAGGTAAAACATGGTTAGAGGAAGTCATAGGAATGATATGGATGATGTTTAAAATCGAGGGAAGGATCGGAGATCTGCGCGGGCTTGGGCGCAGCTGCATATATCGAGTGCTGACGTCCCGATCTGGCAAATGAAAATATGTCGTAAAACAATGGGAACGAGCTCTTCTCCCCGTATCGCTTTAGAAACAGGCTTTCGCTCACTGATATCGCAGAAATCGGCGCGCTGGAGAATTTTTGATCCAAAGCCCTTGCGGGTTATCGCCTTGCGAAGCGCCGTCAACATATTTTTCGCTCTGTGGTGGCAAAATTACACTCAAGTCTGACTAGCAGGAAGCATCTCGAACTATTCTTTTGATGGCGCGAGCGTCATAGAGATCAGATCGAGGCCGGAATTTCTTGACCCGAACCCGGCCCGAGCCCGAGGGGCTTTTCGACATGACTCCAACTCGAACCCGGCCCGAGTTAGACTGTTTTATATTAGTTCTACCTTTGTTTTACATGACACCGTTCATGTTGAACGAGAATTTCGAATCTCGGAAGTTAAACGCATTTTGTTTCAAGGGTCTGCGCAACCATTTTATTTGCTCAGTTTGTTTCTAGAACGATAATGCGTGTTTCAAATGATTCGGTTTGTTTCGCCATTGATGCAAAGCAAGAATGAGGCAGGAAATATGATGTTTAACAATTGATTAATTTAATAAGTAATCGATTGATCGGTAGCGAATAATCAGGTTCAGCTTTTAGTTGTCGTTGAGCCCGCGGGCCACGTGGGGAGCTACGGGTTCTATGTTCCACATCGGCGAGTTTGCCGCCTGCCGCAATTGGTCAGCTCCACGCCTCATGCGATTGTAAATGCTATCAAGATTGTGACTATCTGCGTCATGCTGATGTGACCGCGGTTTGCGACCTTCCCGAGCGATCACGTCGGGCGTGGTGCTGACCAATCGCAGCTGGCGGCAAACCCGCTGCGACCGGCAACCCGCTGCGACCAGCAACACCTCCTGGACCAACTCGCCGATGGGTAGGATGAAGCTCAGAATAGGATTTCACTCGAAATATGCGACGTGCTCATAAAAGAAAATAGCAATAAACGCCACGCTCATTTTTGTCAGCGCAACGCGCACGTTGCATTTCCAGGTCCGACCCCATCCTGAGCTTCGGAGTTTTCGTAGACCGCGTTTCCCCCTTCCGCTAAGCCCTCCGCAACGAAGAAGCCGCTACTGCGCCTGCGCGCCGATGGCCTTGACTGTAGAGTTCCGGAGTATCGTAGCGGGCTGCGGAGGCTTAGCGGAGGTGAAACGCGTCTGCGAAAACTCCCTATTCACTATGACCCTTCCAGATTTCGCAGGACTTGACTCCTGCGCTTTCTGCAAGAAAGTGTGCGCACCGGATTTTTTCGACACACACGCGATGTCTGGCGGAGCGGAGTCATTGATGTCAGTAACTGTGTCTTGAGACCCGTACGTTCTCGGCCAGTGAAGTTTCAGGCACCGCTTGTGGATCGGCGGAAGTGATATGGATCCGCGGTGTGTGAAGAGGGAAAGATCTGGGCTAATTATGTTCATGAAGGGATAAAGGGATATTATATAGCTAAGTGCTCGTGCAAACTAAACCTCTCTCAATCACGTTTACGAAAAAGAAATGTAATTTTCTTGTTCTTAGTACAAAAAAAAAAAAAAAAATCAAGCGTGTTGTTAGGTTTATTAATGAGCAAGACTTCCTCGATCCTAGAAACGCCTTCTCAGGGTGCCGCGGCCTTCCATTTGAGAACAACTAACCTAGAGGGCTGTCATAGTTTAGCGGACGTAATGACCCGCGGCACGATACGCAGACTGGCGCTTTTTGTGTTAAAACAAACTTTCCGCTACTTCCTTTGGTTTTCGAATATAAAATAAATATTTACCCCAATTCCAAAATATTTGGCAAAGTCGGGCCTTCGGGTCCCGATGCCTCCAACTAGGCTCGACCCGAGCCCGACCCAAACCCGAACAGTGCTCTCATATATTGGCCCGAGCCCAACCCGACATGTCAGGTCGGGCTTTCGGGCTAAACTAAAGTGGCGAAGGGGGCGAGTTGGTTCATGACATAAAATTCAAAAGCGCTAACAAAGACGAGGACAAAAGTAGGAAGGCGAACAGGACGAGCAGCTTACTCTCAACTGAACATTTATTTAAAAACAGGTAAAGCAAACAACCCCCTACAGAAATACACTGAATCACTCAATGGCGTCACACATCACCACGCGTCAATAAAATCACTCTTTTGGTGCAGAAAAATTGACGTGATTAAAATAAGAACACCGACTTCACATAACAAGAAAAACAACTTCATTAAACGTTTCGCCTCCCATGCGGAGAGCATCATCAATACATACCAGGGTGTCGAACCCGAACCGAACCGAAAACCGGAGCAGAACCGTTATTTTTAGCCGAACCGGAACTGAACCGAACCGAAATCTTCGCCGCCATCTTGGAACTGAACCGGAACGGAACCGAAAAAAATATAACGGTAACCGGTTCAAAACGGTTCAAGGTAATTTTTTTCTTTTTTGTTAGTACCCCAAAATGAACATATGGGAATAAAAAAATTCGCTGCTGTATTTCTATCTATTGATAAAATCGACATATACAGAATTACAATGTATGGTAAATTGCGGGTTTTCATGGCGCTTTGTAGTGGCACTGTGATTAACCATGTGTCACGTTGTCACGTGACGTCATGATGTCAATACATGTATGTCAAATAATGTCACGTGACCCCGTGACGTCACGTGACTCTCTGCGTCAACTCAATTTAATTTGAGGAAGTCACTAGATGTATTAACCTTGTTGACAGCGTGACGTAACATGACATCACGATTTTGCACCGAGAGTCACGTGACACCGTGACGTAAGCGATTCTCATATACCCCGAGTCGAGTGCTCGGGTTCATGACAATCAGCATCGCCAAACATTCGAATAACGGCTCATGTCCAATAAATATGATAATAGCCCAACTCTAACAATATCTGAAGCTGAGCCAAAGCTTCGCTTTCCAAACCCTAGCGCAGTGATTCTCAAATGCGGATCCGCGGACCCTTTGGGGTCCGCGAAGGCATTATAGGGGTCCGCGGAGCTCTGCCTCATCAGTCAAGCCCGGCAATAAACGTTTTCTTTTTTTCAACTTGAGAAGAAAAGTTCCAATTTTCGGGTGAGTTTTCTCGTGTGTTTGTCAATCAGAGAGGTCTACTTCACACAGCCCCTAGTTATCTCTATTTATTAAATCATTATCATATTTATCATCGAAGCACCAAAACATTTTTTCGTTGTTGCTGAACTGCATCCGAAAGATGTTTCCGAGATCAGAAATATTGAAATGACTAAATGCGACTTATTAATATGACGTTACATAGAACTACATGTGTGTACGGAAATAATGCCTAAAAAAGTATTTTAGTGACCTCAGAGGGACAGCCGAACGTTGGCAGTCGCTGTAAGTCCCACACGAGCGTCGTTCTCAAGTGTCTGCCCAAGTTTCGACCCACTCTGCAGTTTGCTTAAAGGAGCTATAAAACTATTTCTACACATCACTAATTGCTACTCAGGATCACTCCCTGACGTTAATAACTGATTGAACTTGGCTTTGCTCTTTTTTCTAAGCAATGGCAGTCGCCAAAAAATTAGAGAAATATGAGCATCGTCCATCCCCTCAACTCGGAGCCAGAACAAGCGGCCACGTGGCCTGGTGCCTATCTTATGCCGCCAACGTTAATCATAGCCACGCGCTTGTGTCGGCAAAGTAGAAAACGCGTGCCGAACTCCGGGCATTGTTAGACTTCGGCTATTCTCATCACCGCAGTGGTTGGACACGAGCTACTACCCGAGTGTCCGCCGAGGCATTGATTGCTACGAGCAGTTGTACAGTGCTCACGTAGTTCTTTGTCCAATCCATGAGCCGCGCTCGACTGTCGTCAGGCGGGTGGTTTTGATCCCACAATTACGACATCAATCTTTACGAAGGCAAGACTAAAATAAACAGTCTCATTTTATCCTCGCAATTTCAACACGACAAAGAATCTTTTGAATCAGTGGCGGCCTGTGCAAGTATACTTGGGCCAGACTAGGACCAGTACGCCTCAAAAAATCATGAACATTCCAACTCGATATCGTTTTATGACCCCTTTAAACTTCACTGGGTGCAACATGAAAGCAATGAAGGGTTGCTGTTAATAAGTGACAAATAAATTGTCGAATTAGCACACTCAAACGCAGGAGGCAATTCTTCGGGAATACTTTCAGCAGTAAAGTGGTTAGTTCGGCGAGTTGGTAATGATTGAACATGCGCAAGTTTAACCATGTTCAATACTTTCCAGCCTTTCTACTCTGGTGAAGAAGGAAGACCAGCGAAGCTGTACCATGGTGGGAATGAATGTGGGACAGCTACCGCCACTCATAGATGGCGGTAGCTGTCCAGAGTTAAGTGTCATCATTTGTTTGCTGACGGACACGATACTGGGAAAACTAGCCCTTAACAGCTCCGCTGTAAAAAAGAAGTGTGTGCGTGTGTGTGTGTGTGGGGGGGGGGGGGTTAGTTTTTAAAACATACTGTGTTGTAAAGGTTCCTCTTCCCGCATCTTTGGCGCAGACCAAAAAGCGTGGCCCCGGAAACTGGTTTGATTGCAAAAACGCTCTTGCCATAAAGCACGTTTTTGTCGTGCCAGACGCTCGCGCCGTTCCTCACGACGATGCACTAAGAATAATGATACGTTCCTTTCAAATACTTGGCTTTCACTGAGCATAAACCTCCTGTAGCGTGCATTTTGCACCATCGAATTCGATTTTGTCAGCAAGAAGAAATCACAATGACCACCAGCCTATAGTGTGATGACGTCTCGTGCATACCATGTTAAACAGTTCAACTTTCTGGTGAAATGTGATGTTCGCAACACTAGCATTAGATGTCCTAATTGTAAAGTTGTGCAGTATTTATAACAGTCTCGCGATGCTATATGGGCAGCCTAGAGAAATGTTAGAGCGCATGACTATTCAAGCATAGTGTCGTAAAGTGAGGGCCCAAAACAAGCGCAGGTAAAACCGAATATAACATTAGCCTCTTGAGGAAGTATTTCGCAAAGTTTCGAGCTCATGCAAGCTGATGAAATGCGATTTATACTAAGACTTTAAAAATCTTTGTCTGTCCTTCGCGCTATTTATGTAAAATTATCAATTTCATTGCGTGCATCTTTACGCATCTCTTTTTGCAGTAAGGCGTTCTGTAAGGGATTATTTAGAAAAATAACATTAATTATCTCTCTCTTTTTAAACATTTCGTGCATTTGACTTCCAATCTATCACGTGAGCACAGAGTCCTTTTTGGCGTACCCTGCAACCCGATGTTTCACACTGCCAATCAGCAAACAGAAAAACACTTTTTTGCAGACTCTACAGCTCGCGTAGTATCGAGTATCGTCCTTCCGCGTCGGTCTCAAGTGGTTATGTGAACTTTATAAAATAAAATTTATTGATCATTATAAGAATTTATTTATTTACTAACTGAATATTTGACAACATAAATAAAGGGCTGGCCACCCTAAAGGAATGCCCCGAAATTATCTGAAAGGTGTTCTGCCAATCTTTTCCGGCGTTTTTATCCTCGACAGGCACGTTGTAAGTGAAATGGGACAGCCTTACACACATTTCTGATTTTGAAGCTAATTTAAATAACTATGTGTTTCTCACACATAAAACTTTTCAAACATATAGAAGTCTGCTATGGCCTCTTTTATGTGGTGAACATTACTTTTATGTGTGTGTGGGCTGGACAAAAACAAAGTAAACAGGGGCGCGCGGCGGAACTATGACGATTACGCACGCAAACCGTCAGAAAGTGTCCAGTTAAGTAGCTGCCATGTAGAGTAGAACGTGAAATACTACTTCGTTTTACTTAACAAAAAAAAATCTTGGAGGACGCTTAAGCTTCGCCTTTAAAAGTGGAACGCGATAGCGTTAACGGGCCTCGTTTGCATCGCATTCTCATTTGCCGCGCAAGCGTGCCTCGCGTGGCCTAGTCCAAAGTGTCTGACTCGCAACCGAAGGGTCAGGGGTTCGAATCCCGCCTAAAATTCTTATTTTTGTATTCTTTAAGACAAAGAAATTACTTTAAAAAGTGAGATTTTTTTAGACATACGGCGACCTTTAATTCGCATTACATGCCATGTTTTAATCACTCTAATTCCATGCGTGATGTCACGTTTCACGTGGGCATTGTGGGTTGCTTGAAATTATTGCTCGAGGGCATGTACCTCTGACGTCATGACCCTATCGACCAATCAGGATTTTCCAGTCACGCCACCGACATTGGCTTTTCTGCGACATGAGCTCCTTAACGCTATCGTGTTAAAATCGCCAATTAGCAAGGCTGATGCCCATTTGCAAATTAAATTGACCGGTTTCTTGTCAAGAACAAAACTCAACAGCCAGGCTATGCCAGCTTATCCTGTATAAGAAAATGTTCACTTGGGCAAGCCCTATTTTGGGCCAAATTCGATCTGAGTGCGAAGGTGCGTATAGATTAGAGTGAACAGTTGCGATTACTCCTTGCTGCATGATTAGTTGCATGCATGCGGTGCTGAGTGTAAACAATGTTTGGTTAGAACAACAATCATTTTGATTGCCGCTCGGTATTTCTATAAAAAAGAGACTATCCAAAAACTTTCGTGACATTTTAAAAATTTTACTGCTTTTAGCTCAATTGTGTCGTCATTTCATGATGTATATGGCCACGAGGTGCTCATTTCATAATTCTATGCGATGTAATGAATTCCTTAGTTCAAGGACACAATCACGATTTCAATTTTAATACAGCGACACAAAGTTGTACCAATCACGGGTACTTTAGGTAACCTACCACACTTCACGACAACATTTTATACCGTGTAAATATATCAGCTTGAACTTTAGAATTTTACTTAAACACTAAGAAAGGACAAGAAAATACAGTATAGTTCTAAATTTAAAGCTGATCCATTTACAGGTACATACCAATAAGCTCAGCTCTTTACTGTTGTACTTAAACATTTTGATTCAGGCAAAATATATATGGTAAATATACAAAAATATGTGGTAAAATATATATATAGGTAAATATATACGGGGATGTTGAGTCGTACGAACACGACGTTGTGTACGTTAATGTAGATAGTCTTCTACACTTGCGTCGAACATTAAATATCTGAATTTCATATTTTTGGTACCTAAAAACGAAAAGTAAATTGCACGGATGATCGAAGAAACTTTATAGTTGATCGTTTCACGGCGTAAATAGTGTATATTGCCAGAACAACGCGAAAAATATATTCTCAATTTAGCGGTTCAAACCGGTTCGAACCGGTTCGAACCGGTTTGAACCGTTATTTTTTGCTCCCCGGAACTGAACCGGAACGGAACCGAAAGCCGTGAACCCGAACCGGAACCGAACCGATAAAAATTTCGGTTCGACACTCTGGTACATACACAGGAATGAGAGAGCTTCGGTCAACGCAGTACATACAACGCATGAGAGAGCTTCGGTCACTGCGTTGACCGAAGCGCTCTCATTCCTGTGTATGTGACTGATGATGCCTCCCGCATGGGAGGCGAAACGTTTAATGAAGTTGTTTTTCTTGTTATGTGAAGTCGGTGTTCTTATTTTAATCATGACATCTCCCGGCTTTTGGACTATTTTTGCAGAAAAATTGACGGCTGGCTGACGCAGCCTTCAGCGCCCTCTTTCTTTATAGCATGCGCTTCAAGAACTTCCCTCGCAGCTTTTTCACGAGCCCTCCCCACGATCGTGGTATTTTGAAAGATGGGCTGACACAGACAGTCTCTGCAATGAAGAGGCAAGTGTCCTCCAGGGGTCGAGCGCAAAGCCAGGTCATGCTCGCGCATCCTCTCATTTACGCACCGTCCTGTCTGGCCGATGTACACTCTACCGCATGTCAGCGGTATTCTGTACACCACGCCCACGTTACAATCTACAAATCTATTGGCATGATTGACGGTGCATAAGCGCGCGTCGTTCTTTTTTCCCCGAATCCGTGGGCATAATTGGGCCAACTTACATGGCGCCGAAAACACAAGCGGCACATCAAATCTTTCTGCCACCTTTTTTAAGTTATGTGAAATTTTGTGCAAGTAGGGGATGACCTGAGGTCTTGTTTTTGTTTTTCTTTTTTGCCCTCAGACTTGCCCTTGATCTTAACATGGTGGCAATGGATGCCACCATGTTAAGATCAAAGGCAAGTCTGTTATCTGTTATGCGTGACAGCTTTAGCCGGCAGGTTAATCGACTTAGAGATGCCGGTTTTCCAACTTCACTTTTGCTTGGAGTTGCCGAGACGCTGCTGAAAAAGATCAAAAGCAAGTCTAAGGGTAAAAAAGAAAAAAAAAAGAAAAAACGAGACCTCAGGTCATCCCCTACTTGCGTCGGTGCGGCAACTGTGTTCGCTTTAGTAGTGCAAAACTATCGATAGTCGCTAAAAATCTGACATCTCGATAGTAAAAAAAAAAAAAAAAAACTATCGGTAGTACTATCGATAGTTTTGTGACACTATCGATAGTTTTGAAAAAACTATTGATAGTATCGACAGTCAATTTATCGATAGTTTTGCATCACTAGCCGGCGCACCGACGCGCCATCGTTGACCAAGGCCGCCGCCGCCGATCCTCCTAAAAGCGACGGTTGCTTCCCGCGATACCTGAACCAGGGCATGAGAGAACCGTGGCTTTCTCAGCGCGAAAATACTTTGAGCTGCATTGCCGAGCGCTCGTTCTCTGCCTAAATGTAGCGGCAGCGGTTGGGACCATATGCCAAAGATTCGGCACTTGCCGCTAGCTGGTCTAGAAGTTAAATGCGATGTTCGGGAAGTTTCACGGGGAAACGGCGGCCAACTGAGCTGGAACGGGGCCCATTTCCCCGATGAAAATTTCCGAAAGTCGCTCGTAACATTTGAATCAGATGACGGCGAGCGCTGAGACGTCGACTGCTACACCAGGGCAGAGGCTGAGCGGTCGACGACGCGTCTAGTTAACTTTAGCGGCAAGAAAAACACTGTTCTCCTTTTTCACAAACACCCGATATTCAATTCCCGCCCCTGCCCGTTTCGATCTGGATGAGCATCGTACCGGCGTGCGGTCGTGTATCACTACTGCGTGGTGCACGTTAAAGACCCCAGGCTAGCGGTTGTACTGCACTGGCTAAATTGCTCATCTACAGCTGGGAGACTCGTCGCCCTTGGAGGCAGACCAAGTTCTAGGCTGTATAAACATACACACAACCCAATTTTTAAAAACACCCGATGCTTCTGTCGCTGTTTTTTTAGCCTTTCATGCGCTCAACGAGCACGCGTCAGGTTATGATGATCGCGCAATGACGCGTTTATACTGTATAGGCAGTTTACGTTAGCATAGAGTTACCGTGGGCGTGGCAACGCCCCTTACGCGCTCTGAAGAGCATGCTTCGAAGTTGCAGCGCGAGCTTCTGGGGACATTGCCTGTCCTAAAAATCGACAACTTTTTTTTTTTTTTTTTTTTACAGAATTTTGTAATTTTTGTACTTCCATGTAGCGATACGATCATGTCGACAAACGCGGATGACGTGTTATCAACCGAAAAATCTTTCGACGTCGGGTCGAAGACCTGTCCGCGACAGTGGTTTTTATCGAGTCCGAGGAATGCTCGTCGAGCCCAGCACCTTATCGGACATATGTTCGCTCTCCCTCAAATATGTTATATATTTTCTTCTGAGATAGTGGCATTATCCTGTTGCTTTACGGTGCACCTCTATTCGATTGAGGTTTCCGGTCGGCTGAGAGCCGGAATTCGGCCGAACGCTCCGATTCGGCTTAATCTCTGTTCGGCTATAGCATCTAAAATTCGGTCGGATGCTTCAGTTCGGCTGAATTTTCACAGTGCGTAACCCGTAAAGAATATGCTGAGCCCCTAAAGAATACCATAAATCATAATTAATGTAAAAACGAAATTAATTAAAAATAAAAGCAGTCGCGTTTTACGCAAAAGAAAAAACGACTGTCGTTTTTTGTTTTTTGTTTTTTCCAAGGCGAAATAAGTGATTATCGAACATTTTGGCGTTTTTGTGAGCTCTGTTGTTTTGTCTATCGCTCTGGTGTGACAAGACCTTAAGACGTAAAACTGTTAATATTTTTAGGGGGTGATAAACCCAACGATAAACGTGGTCACTGGATTAAAATGGCACCGTATGCATACTTCGTTCAACGAACCGCTGTTGGCTGAAAAGGTAAAATTTGGGAGTTTTTTTTTTTTTTTACGTGCCCAATTTTTGTGGGCACGCCGCAGCGGAGGACCAATGATCACTTTCGGCAGCCTTATGATCTTTTGACGTGCAGCCTAAATCTCGCTTACACGGCGCCTTCTCCGCTCGGCGGAGCGCAAGTTCGTCTGCTTCTTAATCGCACACGGGGTTGCCATGATGTCAGAAGGCCGAGCTCTTACTGGTGTATTAAAAAAAAATACTGTGTAGGCCTCAAGGCATCTAGTATTGAGGTCTACCCACTACACTTCCGATCAAAGCCAATCAGAACTCGGCGTCGTTCTGACGTCACTGCAACCCCTGCGCAAGACGCAGACAACTTGCTCTCCGCATAGCCTCCGCCAGATGGCGGGCGCTTCGACAGAGATTCGTAGAGAGGCTCAAGTAAGAGCGTGTTCAACTGGTTCAACTCGAACAATGGAGAGCGCTTGCAATTTAATGGTGACGTTAGAGATGGCGGATTATACCCTTTCTCGCTTTTAAAAAATAGTTATCCTATCGGAACAAAAATGGTGGCAAAAGAAAAGTGTTATTTTATTATGGTATAACCCGAGACGTCTCGGGTCTTGACAATCTTGAAAGTTCACCAGCTCGCTTGCATCTTCTCCGTAATTGTTATTTTATTCTCCGCGTGAAATATTGAAGCATCTCCATGGGCTGTATTTATAACCGGAGTTACGTTGAAAAACCATCCGCAGCCCAATAGACCCACAACAAAATTCTGCAATGTAATGGGGCCCACAAACACGTAACCCCGGGCGAGCAGTTGAACACACTCTTACTTGAGGCTCTCTAGGGATTCGAACCCTCTAACTGGGTATCCGTAGGCTGGCGCTTTGCCTGGGAGGCGGCCCTTGATTGACTGAGAGCAAGGGCCGATACGGAACGAGATTGATGAACGCAGTCTGCTGCGTTAATCAGTGGAGTGAATAAGGGAGGGGGAAAGATGGTTTTGCCGGGGCTGTTGGGAGATTTTGCCAAAATCATCCGGAAACCCAACAGCTCGAGAAATGTAGCACAAGTAAGGTTGTGCGAATATTCGAATTTTGGAATAGTAATTTCAAAGACTACGCAGTTCGATATTCGCTTCTAGCTGATCTGCGATACACGTATTTTTCGAACTGTTGATGGCGGCGTTTCATCGACCTTCACAGAGTGCACCACCTCTCTGAAAGTGTGCTTCTTTTGAACAAGAGGCTGCAACATTTGCACTTCCTCAAGCGTCGACAGCGCGTCTAGCCCCGTTGAGTGCGCTTCTCAGCGAGCACCGGTGCTCGGTGAGAGGCGCACCTAACGGGGCTAAAACGCCGCTGTCGACGCTTGAGGAGGTACAAATGTTGCAGCCTCTTGTTCAAAAGGAAAGCACACTTTCAGAGAGGGTGGTCACTCTGTGAAGGTCGATGACCAGCGAAGCTGTTTAGCACACGACACACACGTGACACAGAATTTTGGACAAAAAAACGAACACATTTCTTGTCTTCATCGGTGGTCATCGTGACGAAAGGCACGCCCACTCACGTGTCGCCCGCCCCCGCCACTGACATTCTCGTTGCCGTTCCCGCCGTTGCTCTTCGTAGGCGCGTTGCTCTTCGGGAGTCCGGACTGTATACGCGGCCTCCCCTTTACGACGAGAGAAGTGAAATGAAATTGAAAATGGAGAACGGCAGCCCAAGCTTCAAGGAGAATGCAGGGAATGGTGTTCCGCACGCGCACGCCTTCCCCGCATAAAAGATTCTAAGTAAACAACTGAAATAAGGAGTTGAGGAACGCGCGTGCAAGATGCCATTTGTTTGAGGCTTTTGCTTTAGAACAGTTACTGCGGCAAACGCCGACACGTGCGGCGCGTGGGTGCGGTGCGAGCGTAGAGTTTTTGGTCACGCACACGAAAAATCCACGGAAGCCCTAGCCATAAACAGCTTCGCTGTAAAAGAAACGGATACTCTGTGAATGTTGCTCGGAGCGTGAAGTGAAAGCTTGCGTTGAGAACCTCCTGGGTGCGATTCCCACCCCTGCCCGTTTCGATCTGGATGAGTTTCGTATACCGGCACGCGTTCGTGTAATCACTACTGGGGTGTGCACGTTAAAGACCCCAGGTTAGCGGTTGTACTGCACAGGGTAAATTTCTCATCTACAGCTAAGAGCCAAGTCACCCGTTCAGACGTACTAGCATCAAGGCTGTCTAAACATAGCAACACAAGTTTTGTGAATGTTATTATCAAATGTGTACATTTTAAAAAATCAAAATTTTCAAAATTAAGCTCGCTATTATGCATGTGTATATGTTAGGTATAAATACCCTGAAATCTCTATTAATCATTCGTGACTGAAGAATAGATATTTGCATATAGCGAGAATCTTTTTTAATAAATCCTCTGGATTAGGCGTAAGCTTGGGAGCAACCTTACGAGTTCAGCTAGATTCTCGTTTGAGTATGGTACAGGAGCGAAAGGCTTAAATAAACTATTTTATATTAGAATGGCAAATAATCGGCCAGAACCAGTATTCCCCCCCGCTTTGACTCTGCTTCGAACTCAATATCTGCTACTCGCACATGGCTAAATACAAGTAATCCCAGGACTAATGTATGCAGTACTCATGGCAGATAACCGCGATTCATGAAAGGAACTGACTTGAAGGTTTGAAGAGAAAGCGGACAGCTTGGGCCGGGCTTTAATTAGTAATAACAACTCTGGAGCAATGGTGTTCAAGGACGAAAGTAGGGAACCCCTAAAAATACCGGACATTGAAATAGGCCCTGTAGAAAAATACCAATATCTGGGAGAATAAGGCTCGCTGTGGCATGAAAATATTTAGATTCTAGGGGAAAAGAAAATATATTCTGCTATTGTGAAACTCTAGGCACTGTGGAAATATAATTGATACGAAGCGGTCAGGGATATATGAAAATGAGTAATGGTGTCAGAACTTGTAAATATATTAGCTTGAACTGTCTTTTGGCAGTGGGGTACTGTGCATGAGATCAGGGGTTCAATCAGGATTAGGTGTTTTTGTTGTTTGTTTTTTTGAACGATCTTTCAAAGGTGTTTTTGTTGATAGTTACAAAAAGGCCTATGGGAAGGAAAATTTGCTTAGAATGACGAGGAGAGCAACCTACCTAGCTCTGCTTCTTTTTGTTTTCTAGGCTGGCACAACCTCCTGCTCGTCATAAAGGATACAGTCGTTAGCATCCGTTAGATTTGGCGCTGTGTCGATCCAAGAGTGATGACGCTGGCGGGGGGGGGGGTGCAGGGCAGGCCTCTTCATCTAGGTGGTATTGCTAAAGCAGATCGAGGCATCGTTTCCTTTGCGCCAAAAGGCTCGCGCAACATCCTGATCTATCGCGGCGCTGACAGCGGCACAACAGCAGGCGGCACCTGCGTCGTGCACGCGTTCGAAGCGTAAACAATAGCCCCACGGGAAGAGGAGCAGACCGTTTCCCATTAGCCTCATCCGACGTCGAGGCTGTCTGTTACGCGCACACGCCGTTTCACTCGGAGTTCGTGATCTCATCTGTGCCGCCGAAGCCGCTTTCGTTTGACCGCGCGCTCGCGCATACGTCGTGCCTAGATTTCAGAGTGTTTCCAACTGTTCAATCGGGTTCACGTGGTTTATGGGCCAAGTTCGCAGTACAAGCTGCGAGGAGTTGTCGAGAGCGTCGATCGTCCGCAAGCGTCTCCGCCTCGCCTCGCCGCGCGCAACGCATGCGCACTTGCGACCAATCTGCTCAGAAGGCAGCCGCCATTACATTGCAAACGCTCTCTATGGTGTGAGGTTGTCCCTCTTTTAAATCTAGCTTTCTAGTTGCGCATGCAGCGCCTGTAAACGTGAAGCGTGGAAAGCGAAGCGCCGCCAATTCGGAGGCTGTAGTAATTGCACGGGCGCACACTTGTTCGCCTTCCGTGGGAATCATCGTCGTCGTGCGCTGTGTCGAAGCCCCAATCGTCGGTATTGACGCTACGTAGCATAAATCGTGAACAAAGGCATTAGAACGTTGGCAACTCCTACCCCGTGTGTATTGAACCATTTCCGTCACCTAGGCCCCTCCAGACTTCGCTGTGCACTTGAAAAGGGCGGTAGCCTCGCCGCTTCTTTTCTTCACATCTTTTTCCGCTGGGTGGCGTTGCCGTCTTTGGGGCTGGATATAGGGCGGTTTGATATCACCGTTGGTTCGATATTTTAGCCCCATGTTCCAGGAAAGAAAAAAAAAAAGAAACAGCCGCCGGACAACCAAAAAATATGCTTTTCGTGTAAGGATCGTCAAACAATTAGACGCTGGAGAAAATCGTCCATCTGTGTTATGTTTCTATTTTTAACTCTTTTTGTTCACGTTCTGCCCATTGAAAAGCACGGCGAAAGAGCCCAAGTACGTACCTGATCTCGCCACACCACCGTCCTCTTTCCACATGATAAAGTCCGTCTGCTATGGCCACCGAATGTCATTAGATGCATACGCGAACGCAGTGTCTAAAGCCAGCTACAGCCGCGCCATCTTCTGACTGCCGCTCTGCAGTGCTACCAACGCGCAAGGCTAGCTTGGGCTCCAAGCTAGGCCATGGGAAGGGAAGGGAAGGGGGAGAGGGGGGGGGGCACAGGAGAAAGCTTTGAGACAACTATAGTCTGTTGCAGCTCAAGAAGGTAGGGCGAGGGAAAGGAAGGCTGGGGAAGAGGAAGCAGACGGAACGCTGGAGAGGAGAGGAGAAACCTCCGCCTCTCTCCAGCGTTCTGTCTGCCTCCTCTTCCCGGCCTTCCTTTCCTCGCCCTACCTTCTTTGAGCTGCAACAGACCATAGTCCGCATTACTTTATGTATCCAGCACTGGCAGCATATACTAAAAGCCAAAATGAAAGTCTCTCAATCGATCGGCCATGATAAATAGGGTCAGGTGGGGCAAAATTAGACAAAAGTTTTTAATTTCAATGGTAATTTTAAGTATTGTTTAATATTTAAAAAGCACAGCATGGGGATATTCTTAGATGTATTGACTTTATGCTCAGTAAATATTACAGCCAGCGAAATATTAAACAAAACTCCAAACCTGAAAGTCGCACAATGTCCCATTTTGCCCCGCCCTCTGAGGCAAAATAAGACAGCGTAGTGGGGTACAATGATACAGCACTCTTGAAGTGAATACAAACTGAAAAAACCATCACGTCAAACAAGTGCATGTCTTTCCCGACACCAAGGAGGCGATACAGGAATGTGAGAGATTGCCCAGTCGCAATCGAATCGTTCACGCTATCAAGGCACCCACTATAGGACTACCTACGAGCCCGTGAAATTCAGATCCCACTCACATGGATCCCCGGCCATACCGATATCCCGGGGAACGAGAGGGCTTGACGCGGCTGCGAGAGATTTGCTATACGTAGATCCTACGTATCCGCGGATTACCCCGCGGATCATCAGCGGATCTCCGCAGTAAACTCGCGTATGCGGATAAAAATGAATAAGACTTGACGGATTGCGGATCGAATGCGGATATCCGCGGGTCCGAATCTACATTTCTGCCGAGGCGGCCCATAAAGTGTGCGATCGCACAGTGTAGGTAGAGTGAAGAAGTGAGCGATACTACGAAGCAGGGCTGGTCATTTGATCGATTAACCTATCGATTAATGCTTTAATCGCGAGTAATTTGTTAAACGGTTAATCGGGTAAATTTTGACAAACAGACAAAAAGTAAAAATTCAACGCTTTAACCACGCAGACGTGGACGAGTGCACCTGTATGAAGGCAAACTTTAGGATACAATTTGATTTAAAGTAAACTGTAGGGGCGAGATTTGTAACTCCAAACAAGTGGAGAAGGTTATACGTGTCCCAGCCACTTGCAACGCCGTGCGAGTGTCCGTTTAGCGCAGCAGAGACTGTTGTGAACAATCAAATGAGTTCGCTATTGCCAGAGAATATCAACGAACCTCTTTGCCTCTGCGGCTGAAAGTAATACTTTGTGATGTAGTGCTTTTGACTGTTCTCAACTACACGTCATGGTTGATTTAAAATCCAGAAATTGTACTGCCCCTTTACTGCATAATCAGCAGGGGCAAAACATTTAATTTCTAGCTTTTATTTAAACTGTTATGCACCGTGAATGAACGAAACCTATTAATCGGTCAATTAATCGATTAAAGGATGGCGATTAATTGGGATAAACTGTTTAATCGACGTCCTGCCCTACTATGAAGTGACATCATCGAATGTATTGCGGGAGCAAGCTACTCTTTCAGATAAAAGGTGCCGATTGGGGGAGGAAATTTTCCTTTACGTCAAGAAAGATTCGATTCTCACCAAAGGTCGCTCTAGAACGTTCTCGTCAAAAATGCTGTCCTTAGAAAAAGAAAAGAATGCAAGAGCATCAGTCGTCCCGGGAAAGCGTGTTCTTTCTTGGCAGGGAAAGAGCGGAAAACGTTCTCTGGGCAAGTAAACCCGAAACGCAACGTTTCAAGTGCTCACAAGGAAAGGTGGGGTGAGAAGTCGCGGCGAGCTGCCGCTTCTGGTGCGCCGACCAGTCGACGACGGAGTGCGTTTCCGCAACCCAGTATCGTAGCGTAGTTCGTGCTTGCCATCCCATGCATCAAGTGCACCAACGGAGAGAGGCTTCTCATTAGCGGGAGTGATTTAAGAGAGGCGAACTATAATAGTCTGAATCTGTTAATGTTGACGATATTCTGTCTCTTCTACACAGCAACCTCGACAAGTGAAACGTTGCGAGTGCGTGCGTGCGACACACACGCACGCGAGCGTGCGTGTGTGCGACACAAACAGTGCACACACGCGTGTGTGTGTGTGTGTGCGCGCGCGCGCGTGCATGTGTGTGTGTGTGTGTGCGCGGGTGCGTGCGTGCGTGCGTGCGTGCGCGTGCGTGCGTGCGTGCGTGCGTGCGTGCGTGTGCGTGTGTGTGTGTGTGTGTGTGTGTGTGTGTGTGTGTGTGTGTGTTGTGTGTGTGTGTGTGTGTGTGTGTGTGTTTATTGACAGTTGGGATTGAGTTGTTTTAAGTTCCGAGCATGCTGTTGTGGGCTCGTGTTCAAAACTGAAACCGAGAGGGGGCGTTGCTATTATTGAATATTGTGATATTTTCCCAGTGATGTACTGCGCCTACCACATATACACGAGTACTTTGCTGCGGTGAGTGAGCGCTTTTCGTCTCCCACTTTTCTATTGTTTGGCCTAAATAAAATGACACAATGTTAGTAGTCTATCCTTTGTTACTTTTCATGTTTATAAAATATGCGTGTGCTTAGAAGGGGTCTAGAAAGCAAAGTAAAATAATTATTACAATACACTTCCTTCTGAGCGCACCTTCTGGACAGAGTGTCAGTGTCACGCACTGCCAAGACGATTCAGAACTGCGATCCTCTTCCAGGGATGCGAAGTATATCTGGAAGGATGATCGCTTATTATATTGCCGCGTGCGGATAGCTGAGTCAGCAGCGTGCTAGACTCCACGCCGCTGGCTGGGATTTGATCCCCGCCAGCGGTTGTCGTTTTTATCGCTCTTTTCTTTGCATGACTGGGATGTTCTCTATGACTCGAGAATCTTGTTGTTCGTTCGAGCTCAGAAACTTCTAGATACCCACGCGCTTACAAAGGAGCTTCGGGCGGCTGCTTGAGTCAGTCCTCCTTCCGTCGCCGTCAAACGGTCTTAGTTACTTTATGTTTCTCGGCACAGGTTCGCCGCATTGAACGTTCATTTTAAGTTTTATTAATCAAGTTTATGTTTTGATTCGTGACAATATAAATACGATGAAACAGAATATGATTAAACGGCTCTCACTGTATTCTGATACGAAGAGTTCTTTGTACAAAGGTAAGCAGACGGCTTATAGTATACCATCGAGTTGCTTTTTTAATTTTTATTTATGCTTGGCCTCATGATGTAAAATGAATGAGCGGATTGAGGGTTCCGAATTTTGCGGATGCGGTTCTGATTGATTCCGAATTGAACCGAAAGTTGGTTCAGTTTCGCGGATGCGGATCGGATGCGGATAGAATTATTTAAGAACATTGCGGATGCGGTTCAGATGCGGATACGAAGTCTGTGGATGCGGATCGGATGCGGATGCTCAAACTCATCCGCGCAGGGCATGTAGCTATACGCAACCACACCGTCGCAAAGCTCCGCTCGCCCTTCGGTCCCAACTGACAATTCCATCCCACCGGACCCAGAAGAGCTCGGACAGGAAGCCAGGAAGGCCCGAAAGGCTCGCCTGGCTGCACTGCTGCCCTGCGACGACTCGGCCCTCACCTCTGAATACTCCAGATGGGAAAGGGTCTGCCTTCGCCAGTTACAAACAGAATCAGCCATCACCCCAGTTTGGCTAGCTAAATTCCACCTCCCCCAGGGGACTCGGGCCCTAGTCCACTGTGCCCACAATGTGGAGTGCCGGTCACATGCACCCACTTGATCTGGGGGACTGCTCAAAATTCCTTCTTATTCGAAATCTCCACCTTGGTGCCGTGCCCCCGGAGTACCGCCCTCGAAGTTACACCGACTGGACAAATCCTTCAACCCCCTAAACCTCCCGACCACCGCAAGCAGATCCTGGACTCTGCTTTCTTACTTGCGAGAGGCCAATCTTACTCAGTTTATCTAATCACCCATCTTCTCACCCTTCGCCTCCCCTCCGGCTCGGATGACTTTAGTCAAGAGAACCGGATTGTATGCATTTTTCATGTAAATAAACAACGTTTTCATCATCATCATTGTCTCACTAAGAAGCACACTACCAGACTACCAAGCACACTCTCAAGTTCGTAATTTTGCCCTATTTTGCTTCGCTTGTGATAAACTAAAGATGGGAACGATGCTAGTGATGTGATTGCTGTGTCAGAGCTAGGTCACCCGGCTATATTCTGATACAGATTTAACAAAATACTTGGAGGACGCTTAAGCTTCGCCTTGGAACGCGATAGCATTACCGGGCCCCGTTCGCATCGCCTTCTCATTCGCTGTGCAGGCGTGCCTTACGTGTCTGGCTCGCAACCGAAGGGTGGTTCGAATCCCGCCTAAAATTCTTCAAATTTTTCCTTAAGGCAAATGAATTACTTTATAGAGTGAAATCATTTGAGACATGCGGCGACATTCATTTCGCATTACATGTCATGTTTTTCAATCACTTTCATTCCACGCGTGACGTCACGTTTCACGTGAGCGTTGTGGGTTGTTTGAAATTGCCGCGCGAGGTCATGTGGCTGTGACGTCATGACCCTATCGACCAATCAGGATTTCGCGTCACGCCACCGACGCCGGATTTCCTGCCACGCCACCGAGGCCGGCTTTTCTGCGACACGAACTCCTTAACGCTATCGCGTTAAAACTGTGAGGATAATGCGCCAGCATTGCGTCAAGAGTTAATTTCTCTTCCTCGATACCGAAAGTATAATAGCACGCGGGTTCCACTTCAGCTGCCCAGTCGTTACGGTAAGACTGTGCGATTTTGTGATTATCAGTCCTAATAACGCACTGTTCGATTTAACGTTCGTGTCGAACACTGACAGTACTCGAAAGTTTCGAATATGCCTCATTGTTCGAAATCTGTTTTGACGGGTTAGATAGCTCTGCTGAGTGCGCTTCTCGTTGGGCACTGGTGCACGGCGGAGAAGCGACACCCGCGGATTGAATACCGAGTTTGTATATCTGGCTTCGCCGCAGCGCAGCCGCGTGGTTAGGAGAAAAGTGCGCACGTGCGTGCGTCAGTTATAGATACCGGGCGTTCCGTTTTAATTCGATGCAGATTTATAATCAAAACATTCGTAAAAGATGCACTAATACGGTTTGTGCAGGTGAGCTATGAAGCCAGGTGGAACATTACGTGAGTGGCTAATCTTTGCGATAAGTCGGATAATAAACAACTTTCGTGTCAACTTTATTGGCGTAAAAGTAATCATGTGGCAGGTATATACATGCAGAGCATAATCGAAAACCATCAAACAGCTATTTTTAGAACGACTTGACTGAAGCTCGCAGGAAACTCGGGGAACAGCAAGTTACACCTCGTGTACAGCAGGCGCAAAAGTAACAGTGACGGAACACGATGATAATTAATTATCCGTCGTTTTGTCACTGCTAGCTTTCGCGCACAGCAGCTGCACGAGCGGTAATTTTGGTGCACCCCGAGTTTCCCACGTGCTTCAAGTCGTTCTAAAAAGAGTTGTTTTTGTGGTTTTCGATCATGCTCAGCATGTTGCTACTTTAAACCATATGATTATTTTTACTAAATAAAAAGTTAATTAAGGAAGTTTATGCTTCTTGCACAGGGGCGAGCTCTGATTGGCAGATTGAAAAAATAGTGGGTAGACCTCAAGACATCTAGCATTGACGTCTACCCGCTATCCTTTCAATCAAAGCCAATCGGAGCTCGGCGTCGTTTTGGCGTCACCGAAACTCCTGCACGAGAAGCAGACTTGCTCTCCGTATAGCTCGGCTGCTCCGATTCCGATTTGTAGCGATCCGGGAAAGATGGAGTCCTTTCTAAATCTTGCGCACACATTCGAACGCTAGAAACCCGCTGTCCGGTGGGTTAGGCGCTGAAGTAACAACGGGCGAGAACTTGCTTTCTTGCGAAACATGTCCTTTTAGCCCCCTCCAACTGACAAAGTGACGAGAGAACAATCGAAAAGGATCGAGGAAATCGTGAACTAGTCTGCTATGGCGTTCGAAAACAAAGCCACGCAGATAAATTGAGAAATCTGGAATGTTTCTGGCTGTCTTTCCTTCCTTTTTTTTTTCAGAGTTTTTTTTTTTTTAGAGATTTGCACGTTGAGTATTGCACGCGTGATGCACGACTGGTGGCTTCTATTTCAGTGCCTGTTATCTACGCGCTTGCTATCTGGCGCTGCTGTATACACACTTCCCCAGCGTGACACGACGAGTGTTCTGCTATTGAAGACGGAGTCATTGTTTACGAAGGGACCGCTCTGGAGTTTCCTGGGCTGCAGGAATCCAGATCTTAGTTTGTGCATTTGTGTAAAATACACTTTTTTCTCCCTTCAAAATTCACGCTAAAGGAAAAAAAAAGAATCTAGTGTATCGCACGCGTCTGGCACGGTGATGCGTTTCATAACGGCGGCGTGTTGAAGTCGTCCGCTAGGAACGCTTGGCTGTCTGCTACGCTGAAAAAATAACAACAGCCGTTCATGCTTCGCCACGTTAGCGTAAACGCTGTTACGCGTGCAGTAGGGGGAGGTAAGGCGTTGGAGTCTGACAAAACCTACGTACGCTCGCAGCTATTCACCCGTTTCGTTTGTGCTCCAGTTTAGCGTGTTTGTGTTTCTTCTTTTTCTTTTTGTCTTCTGCGTTATTGTTTGGAGGAAAAAAGTAAAATGAAGTTACACTGTATAGTTGCATAACGGCGTGCCGAACCGTTGAGTGAGCAAAGAAACATGGCTGCCCATTCACTCGTTCATCGTGTTGCCACACATTTCGGACTGGCCGTGCAGTGACCTTCAGGAATTGCTTTACGCCATTGTTATTTTGGGAGGTTTTAGGTAGTTTGTAGGGCGAATAATATCCTCTTGGCTTTCAGTTCTCGTTGCTCATAGCAACGCGCCCTTCTAAAAATGCAAAAAAAAGAAGAAAAAAAGTAATAAAGTAACGGTCTTTTTTCGTGCTTTAAAAGTATAATTTGAAAACACTGCCTGTATAAGGACACAAAGTGGAGATTCCAATTAAAATCTACCATTAATGTTAAGCGCAAGTTTTTCACTGTTTGGTAACTCGACTAGTTTTGGGGTACCCACTAACTCAATGATAATTCTAGAGTATTTTAAAAAATCGAGAAACTAGACTAAATAAATATATATTTTTTTGAAAGCAGTGTGCGTATGCGCCGGACTCTTTACTTACGTCTCTCTGTTTTCTATTTCCAAGACGAGAAAAACATACGTTTCTTGGTATTGTGTTTCTTCTTTTCTTTTCTTTTTGTTATTTACGTTACATTTAGTTTGCTGCAAATGCCGCGGTCCTGTGCGAGATGCAACACCAACATATCGTACCTTTACGGATTTTCAGTTATCTCAGTGATTCGCTTTGATTGGATCTGGGAGGTTCCAAAGTTTATTTGTGCCTGCTTCTTATTTTGCTGAATTCGTTTAGATGAGAAGATCACAATCACCAGAGGAAGGGAAGTTCAAAATGCATTTGTCTCCCCACGCTAATCTTTGAACTCGTTTCAAGGCAAATCTGAGTTGTAAGTTGTTCGGGGAAGGGATTATCCCATGCCGTACAAGAGTGTTTTTGCAAGTCAACACAAACAAACTCAGGTCCGTAAAATGCAGCAAAGCGTGTGTAAAATAAATAAAAAAAATGTTTAGATGGTGATAAACATTGTAGAACCTTGATTTCATCCACACAATGTCATTCTGCGCTCCTTGAACGAAAAAAAAAAAAGAATTCTTTCAGATCATCTGGCTGCAGCTGCGCGTGATGTTGCGTTGCTTTCAAAATTCCCGTCTGTGTCGTCTGCCCAAAACCGGCACCAAACGATTCCGCCGCCGCCGCCGCCGCCGCCGCTGCGTATGTTACGCGACGGCTCTTCCGCACATGCGCACTCGCACCTTTTTCTCTCTCTCTCTCTCTTGTTCTCTTCCTTCTTTCCATCGCGGCGTGATTCAATGATGACTGCTCTGCGGCTCGCGGCAGCCAAGCAAAAAGGCCAAGTTGGTGCGCGCTCAAAGGAGGAGGAGGAGGAAGGGAGGCATCTTTGATGTTCGTTTTTTGTTATTTTTTTCTTCTCCCGTTTCCAGTCAGTCAGTTATCCCGTGCACGTTGCCGCGTGCGGTAGGCTGCGAGAGCCGACGACGACGAGACGACGCCTCGCTGGGGGATTCCTTTCGTCGTGTGTGTTGCTTGCTGCCGGCGTTCTGCTCGCGGGGCGGTGAAGATACGTGTTGTTCGTTTGTGCACCTCGCTGGAACTCGGCCAGCCAGCCCGTTCGTACGTACTACACCCGTAGTGTGTTTGACGAACGCTGTGCCCGCCACACACCCCCACGCCGTGGTCGTCGTTCGGATAAATAACGCCGGCATCGTGGGATACCGCCGTGCGCAAAAAGGATTGGAGTCGAGTTGTGCGGGTAAGCCGAGGTTACTTTTCACGAACGGAGTTGGCGGTCATTGCCGGAGAGGGGTGGGGCATCACTTCAACTGTCAACACTGTCTCGACACGACACGGGGAATACGCGATCAAGTGTGCGAAAGTGGGGTCATTTTTGACGGAGTTGTGCTCAACATTTGCTAAATGGTGGGTTTGTTTGCCAGTAAATTTATTTCCTGAAAGTGTTTTATTGCTTTATTGTACGTTTTCTGTAGTGCCCTGGTTTGGTGGGCTTTGTAGCTAGGAAGGGGACCCGTCAGTGCTAATAATTACCGCTTCACTTTCTGACAGAGAGAGAAAATATTGCTTTGTGTTGTTTAATACATTGCACGTTTCATTGTGGTAAAATATAATTTATAGAGTCCCGTGCTTTCGGATAATTCCGAAAAAATCCGAAAAGCACTCGCCGGCAAATTTTCCGTCAATTCGGATTTATCCGAAAAACTCAGAATTTCGAGGTCACAGCGACAAAATAAACAGCAAAAAAGACGGAGGTTTACGACTAAACTTTATAAGAGCACAATGTCAGTGGTCCTGAAGAGATTCCACTTCAGTTTCCTTTGAAATTTAGAACTACTGACAAAAAGGGGTTTGCTTTTTAGCACGTCGCGAGGTTCCTTCGGGACAACGGGTCATGGTACCTGGACCTTATTTATTTTGTTTTCGAATTTTTAAATTTTAGGCAGTAAAATAAACTCCGAATTTCAAAGGATTGGGAATGTAACATAAATAAACTCCGATAAACACCGAATCCCCAGCGAAAAATAAAGTCTTAAACCCTCCGAATTTCACGTGAAATAAACTCCGAAAACACGGAATCCTAAATATAAAGCATGAAATTGCATATTTAGTTGTTAATTTCTTTGCACTACCCTATTAAAACCCTCGGGGAATAAAAAAAAAAAGGGGGGGGGGGTAAGTAAATTTAGTAGAAACAAACAAGCATTCAAACATTTTTACATAATAGTTCTGATTCTGCAAAAAGTATACAAAAAAAGCTAAGAACAATTCAAATGAGGAACAAGACGTAAGGAAATCAACGTCAAAATATGAATCAGGAATTTAGCTCAACCGCTTCGAGGAGCTTGGAGCGTGAATAATGCCATTTTCACCACGACTCAGTATCAACGCTGTATTGTTTACAAACAACTAAACGTGTCCCTCGCAAGCTAATACTCTGTGCAAAAAACACACTCATATCTTGGAGTGTGTGTTGATGGGCCGGCATATTGTTTTTCCGACGACCGAAGGGGTCGATATGTCGGTAGAGTGACATCACACGCGCTGGGACACGTCACCTGGCTCTTCATTGTCCAGGAGTACAAGCAGCGAGCAACTTGGCAGGTACGAAGGTTCGAGGTTCTGAGATAAGCTGCTGCACTCTTGAGATCGCGCACGGCCTAGCACGTCGGCAGCGCGTAACCACGCTTAAAATATACAAACAATTTACAGTATTTTATTGTTTTACGTGAACTAAGCACTTATTCGAAATTGACATTTAAATGAAAAAAAGCGTCGAAAATGTGTCACTCTTTATGCTTAAAAAATTTACAGCGTGTTTTATTTTAGTTTATTTTTAGCATCGTATTCTCCGCTGAAACCTCCACAGCCCAACGCAAGTCGACCGCGAGATTCGTGCTTTGAATGCCGCATGGCAACGAATTGGAGAAGAGACTTGCATGCGGCATTCTAACCGGGGATATTGCGGTGATTGATGTCCGGCAGACTGTCTTTTGTATGATGTATAAGCAGTGGGACCCCGGCTTTAGAGAGGAAACCAGGATTGCTGTAATTGCAATAACGTCGAAGTGCCGCACATCCTTTCCTAAACTCCGAGTTCATTCTGTTTCCCCACTCCAAGAAAACGTCAGTTCAAAAGCATTACAGCTACGTTCTGGAACACTTTTGTAGATCCGACATAGCTCAACTGAGGAACCACATATCCAATAACAATTTAAATAGCCAGTTGCTAGTGGGTATACACTTATTTGGTCACTGTAATGCGTTTTGCAATGCCCTATCGCGCTGCCTTGCGTTATTCCGTGAAAGCGTGGTCCCTTTATCGGACAAGCTTTCATATCTCCCGTATATGATGTCTGTTTGCTGTAATAGAGCCCAGATTCCCACGAAAAATAAAACTTTTGTCAATTTTGTGAAGAAAAAAAAAGTTGATTAGGTGTGATGTAGGGTCTGTCCCCTACGTTATTTTTGTGACTGCGCACTTTCGAGCGTGAGGTTTCTCTATTTGGTGATTAGTCAAACAGAACTTTAAGCGTCTTTTCACATTTTAAGTCTTATAAATTGTTTAATATAAAAATACGCTTTACCGCTTCTTAGAAAAAAAGGCAAGCAGGAAGTCTTCGAAGTTCAGTCGTTCTACTCACAAAGGTCAAGAAATGTGAACGAGAACTCAACGGCACACACAGGCACTGCAGGAATGTTGCGAACTTTTATCGAACACGAGATTCGACTGGTGTCGGCGAACCTTTTAACTTTTGGTTAAATGCGACTAATGGGTGTATGGATGGATGGATGGATGTCAACGGCTGTGCCCTTTATAATGGGTGGTGGCTTGCACCACCTAGCCTAGAAACAAACAAGAACCAAAATTATGATTCCTTTCCTCTCCCTTCAAAGCAAATTTTTCTTCCCCTTCAAGCTTTTTGTAACTGTCTCCAGGCAGTGTGGGAGGGATATCGCCAGGATGACGGATGAATGGATCGGGCAGTGTTGCGTGATCTCCCGAAGGTAACATCCCATATTTCCCTCAGATTTCACACAATCTCAAAGCCTGCTCCAAGAAGTCTGTCCATAAGTTCGACTTGTGGACAGTGTTCTTCGACTTCTACAAATTATTTCTGCATTTTCATACAAAAAAAAAATAATAAAGTATTCGCTTTATATTTTATAAAATGATTACCAATGTTTACATTAAGTAAGAGCAAAAAATGCATTCTTTAATGCTTTGGTTAGTTTATTAATGTAAAGCGATTGAACAATATACCCAACAGATATTGAACTTCTTCTCCGCTAAATAACGTCGGCGTCGGTTTTATTTTTTTTCTCTAATTTTCGCGCATGCGCCCAAAGCGTCGAATTTTAGTCCAACTTTTATCGAACTTCGCGTTAGAGGTTTGAAAAAGTTGAGCCTGGTCAAGCTCCAACCTTGGGGCCAATTTGCGACCTCTGGTGTCTATTGTAGTAGGCTTGATCGCGGGTCGAGAGTCCGTCGGTGGCACCACCGGCGGCCATTGCTTGACACCAGTCAATACGCGCAAGCCTATGGCAGCAACACACGAAAGTAGGAATATTGAAGTTTGTACGCGCTGCTCGAAGGCCAGTATTTTATGATGCGCTGCGAGCATTAAATCGGGTGTTTGGAGATTGAATCGGTATTCGTCAAGCGTTCGAACGTCGATTAAAAAAATGAAATGTGCCTCAGCACCACCGACTGTGTCGGCGTCGATTGCTTCAGTTGCTAAATAAATGACACGTTCAAGAAATGAACGACGCGCTCCTATAGTTTTAGTTCGTCACAGATGCCCTCACTGCAGTTCCAAGCAAAAGCTTGCTCCAGAAGTACTCTGTACAAGCGCTTGAAACGATGTCAGCAGTAAAGGCCCTTTAACTTATCGTCTGCTAAGCTCTGATGACTTCGACATCACGAACGACTCCACGTTGACTCTCTGCAACCCTTGTCTCCTGAAAACCGCATCACATTTACGCCCAACAAAATCGTAACCCTCGACTCTCAACCATAAAAAAAAAGAAAACCTTTAAAGATTGGTATTTTAACGCTTTTTGATATTTGCGCCCAGAATATTTACTGTTGTTCCCGAAAAACGCGATAAAGGTTTCATCGTCGAGAACAACGTACTAAAGTAAGATATTGCAGTTTTCCTCATAGAGTACCATGCAATGGCATGCATTAGCTGGTGTCAAGCGATGGCTGCCGGTGGTGCCGCTCGACCCCATCAAGACAAGCCTCTATCTACTAAATAGACACGCCCTTTTAAAAATGCAGTGCCATCTGGTGGTTCATAACAGCAGTTTCATTTACGCCAAACTAAGGAGTTATGAAGCTGTATTTCATCCGGCACTGTCACTTTCGCATGTCAATCACAGATCCGAATTGGCTCTTCGATCACCTTGTGATTCTTGATTTGTTTTGAGTTTCGATGGTGTGAACATAAGAACTTGTCTCAAGAGATCTACTGGGGCACATTCCGAAATAAATGTTTGCGCAGCCTTTCTGTCTAATTCGTGCGTCGGGGTTGTATACTGACGCCTCGAACGTACAGGCCTCATAGAGTATATCTCCGCTTGGTAGTATCTTCAACTTCTTCCTTCATCAGTCTCGAGAGCAAAAGCAAATTGTTGTGTGTATGTTTATACTGCCGAAAGTCAGTTTGCCTCAGTGGGCGTCTGGTGTCTCAGCTGTAGATGAGCAATTTAGCCAGTGCGGTACAACCGCTAACCTGGGGTCTTGAACGTGCACCAAGGCAATATACAGAACCGCACGCCGGTACGATGCTCATCCAGATCGAAACGTGCGGGGGTGGGGGTTAAACCCAGGATCCCTGGGTCCTGCAGCGCGAGCTTTTGCTCCACGTGCTCCGAGCTGGTGTGCGCTAGACCACTCGGCCACCGATCCCCCCTCAGTCTCAAGGAGGCCGTCATTAGTTTGGCACAGATGGCATACACTGGGATGATGATGGTGATCAAAGTTGCCAGACTGAATTGCAGAAGCATGCCTGACCTCAGCCGACGCTACGATCCGATGGAGCAAATCAAGCAAGCAACCGTAATTGGATGGATGGATGGATGGATGGATGAATGAATGAATGCTAACGCCACCCAGCCTAGAAACTAAGAACCAAGGGTATGATTCCTCCGTTCGCCCTTCTCAGCCAATTTGCTTCCCCTCTGCAAGTTTGTAACGCGTTCCTTGCACGCGTAACATTTTGCAGTAAGCAAGCAACCTTGGACGCGTTCCGCTCTCCAAGGTTGCTAGTCGACTGCAGAATGCACAGTCACTTTGCGAAACTAATCAAAAGCCAGGAGGGATGGCGGTGTGCTCACGTGATCCGCTTGACGAGGTCGAAGGAATGTCTGCTGCGGTTGTTTTGCAGCTGTCGTTCGTTGATTGATGTGGCGTCCTCTCGTAGACAACGTAGTCGAGGCATAGTCGCCAACTTTCGAGGATTATTTTTCGAGTCTTCCTCGCTCTTGCGTCTAAATTTAATTACTTTGGCGGGGAATTATCTTGGGTCGGGCCGATGGGAGGATTTTTGTGTCTTTGTTTTGTTTTGCAACTCCAAAGGAGGCGACGCCACCTAGCAGAAAAGATGTGAAGAAGAAAAACGGAGCTTGCATCTAATAAAAATGTGGAGCGAAAACTACCGCTCTCTGGTGTTCAAAGTGCGGAACAGAGGAAGATGGATTCAATGCAGGATGTTTAAAGTTGGGAATACGTGTGGATTTTGAAAGGTGTTCACACTTGAACGTACGGCTGTCAGTCGTAGGTTCTCCATAGGTCGACTGCGAGTCTGGAGGCTTACCGGGTTTCTTATCGAGTATTTCTTTGCAAGTATACGCGTAGCTGTCTGCTTGTTGTCGTGAAAATGGCGTACATTTGCCGCGAGGTAGTATTCTATTGTGTTCCCTTCAAAACGCTCACAGTGACCCACCAAGTGAGTAACTCGACGTGCAAGCACCGTACTGCAAGTGCAGAACTTTGAAAGCAAGTGCGATTATCAGTCCGGCATTTCCTTATTTCGCGCGCCATGGGAGCCGCGATTGGCACCGATATCGGGAGGTTGGGAGCCTGACGGTGTACAGCGGAAACTTTTCGACGAGCCGTATCTGTGTGTATAGGTCACACGGCCGATAAAGCAACCTGTTTTCGCTGCATCTGCAGCTGTTAACACTCGCGGTTGCGCTACACTATACGAGGATATGTATAGTGTACTGTAAAACATAAAAACTACGATGAACGCGTCTTATAAACTAGCTAATGTGGTCTGTTACTACAGACAGTGGGGTATGTTTTGACTGACGACCGATAAAATCTCTAGCGGAATTGACCATTGTTACTGTTGTCTTATTTTATTCTGCCTGCTAAACGCTCAAGTGATATCCTGGTTGGCTGTATCTTACATCAATGAAAATTCTTTATCCGGAAAAGGGATGGCTCTTCGACCTTATGGGGGCAGCGAAGGGTCAATGAAGGAAAATATCTGCATAAAATTTGTATTTTTTTTTTTTTATGTGACGTTGTGAAACGATTGAATGAAATCCGCATTTTAAAGTGTTGAATCGAAGCACGTAGGTCTCCTAAGTCGTCGCTTTGAATATTCCGCGTCGAAACGGCCGCAACACAGTTAAACGTTCACGCACGGCATTGACATGCACGGCAGCTTTCGACGCTTATCTCGGATATGACGGGTGGGTAAAATGCCCCAACGCTTGCCGTTCGCGTCGGTTAAACATAATTGTCGGTGAGCGGTTGATTTATACGCGATCCGAGATCCAGGAAGAGATATATTAAATGGGTGTTAATTTGTATGAGACCCTAGTCTGATCATGTGGAGCGATGAAACGTTTTACTAGGTTGCTCAACTATCTCAAGGTCAAAGTCAAGATCGGCGTGTACCCGTTCGGTCTAAAACGAAAACAAACAAAAAAGTTTCGTAAGGATTTTTTTTTTTTTTTTTACTTAATCGCCTCATCTGTCTCGCGTTGTTTTCTTGTTCTTTGTGGTGCGAGGTCTTTTATTTTATTTTAGGTCAGGCTCTGTGCTTTATTTGAAGAGATTCCTCTCCAGCGCTAATCGCACAGGCAAAGAATACCGAGTCATTCTGCTCTCTCTGCATGCTCGTCGGAGCTCCTGCACGTGCCCAGTAGACAAAGACGGCAGCATGCAGAAGGCGATTACGGGAATTATGGTACCTGGAGCGCATCTCACACTGGTGTGTTTACCGCGTCACCGAAAAAGTGGTCCCTGGATTTCCGCCTGATGACGTCACGGAAGCATCATGCTGTCGCCGGTCGTGATCCTAGCGGCGTCGCAGTAGCGGTGGTAGATGCGGGCAGTCCCCTGTTCTGCTGCAGGTCGCTCTCGAGTGCGACAGTACACGGAAGCTTCGCCAGCCAGGAGTTGGGACGCTGCGTCCGCAGCGACACTCGCGTTTGCCGGTGCTTTTTGCCAGAACTTCTACGGCCAACCACCAGGATCGCGAAATCCGACAACGTGGCAATCCGGCTTTCGTGACGTCATTTGTTGCCCGATCGGGACCATGTTTTAGAGCGCCGCCGGCGCCACGAACAATAAAAGAGCGCGAAAAGTGTGCGACCTCGCGGCATTTGTCATCCTGTCGTGCTTCTGCTATAATCGGCTAAACCAGTCAAGCGTAAAGGCTCCGTCAAGCGCAGTGAATTCACCGCGACCTTACGCTTTTAATGTGTGTGTTCGTGTTTGAACGGGTTTATAGCCTTTGGACGCGCTCTTGCATATGATGAAACAACGATAAAAAAAAAGCAAGAGGTGCTTAATATTTGCGGTGTAGCTGTAACGGTTATAAAGTACATATATTGAATTTAGGGTTTGTAAATATAATAAAATATAAATTCAAAAGTCAAAGGAGCAGACTGTCGTGACGAAATTCCGATTACTAGTATTCCTTTAGGCCGATACGTTCATTCTTCATGTCAAAGCGGTCACGGTCACTGAGTCTATCTAAATTGAGAAGACATCGGTCTTTTTGTTCGACTGCTCGGTGCCGATTGCAGAATTCCTTCCGCAATCGGGACAGGGAAGGAAGGTCAAAATGGCGCCGCGCATGGTTTCCGCGCCGTCTGGTGCCGTCTGCTATCGACCGAGTGGCCGGGTTATGGTGCCATGCGTTCTGTTCCTCATTCGAAGCGTCTGAAGCAACGCGTTCATACATCTTGACATAGCTGTTATTTGTAACTTTGCCTCGGGTTAGAGGCTGTAGTCTCAAAATTAAGGAGATGAAAAGAACGGGAGGTGTTGGTCGACCGCCACCAAACGCCCCAGGAGACAAGGGGGAGGGGGCTTTATTAAGCTGATTTTCAAAATGGGGTCATTTGCCACTTCGCCTTGTGGCACTCCCTGTACCACTTTACAGAAACTGCCAGGGACTATATATTGCATATGACTCGCCACAAACAGGCGAAGGAAAAATACAAAAACAAAGCAAAACAAAGAAGCGGTGCTATCCGGAAGATCAATCATTCCCCGCAATTGCCGTTATAAGGTTAACGGTCTGGGTGGGCTCGGCTTCCCTTTACGCGATAATTGATCGTAGCTTATTAGGGGTCTCTTAATGATCTCACATCTTTGTAATGCATTTTCTGGGCACATCTGCTAACGGCAAGCGCTTTGCCAAGTGCGTGCATTGCAACGATGTTATCAGACGGTTTTAAGCTAAGATGAAATGACAGGTTGTTTCCTGTTTTTTGTTGTTGTTGTTGTTTTACTTTTTTTGTTGTTGGCGTAGGCATTTTAGGTTATGCTAAAATAATTTGAATCCTTTGCGTGCTCTTCAAACTGAACTAATTTATTAAACACCACAAGAACACTTGAAACTTCGATAGACGGGTTAGTCAAAGTTATGACCCTCATTATTTGCATGTAGAAGAAAGTAACAATAACAAACGAGTTCTATTGCCAGAATCTAACGAGCATTTGGAATTCAAACGAATTCATAATATATCATGAAATTTTAGTGGCTCAGATTCAGCGTTCTTTTTTTATTGTTATATCTATTGCGTCTTTATTTTCCCCGGCTTTGGTACGTTTCTACGAATCCGTGGTATACGTTGGTAAAGATGGTTCTTTCCGTGATGTTGTTTCGTGCCCCCGGTTTGGGACACTGGGATCACGGGTTCTGTGATCGACGGGCCTGAAGATGATCTGGGGGCCAGAGCTCACTTTTGGCAATAATAGTGCATGGTGAAGCCGTACTTCCGGACGTTGACTCTAATTGAACGTTTTATTAAGTGCGAATTTAAGGAATTTAATAAGGAATTTACGAACTATGTGCATGGGATATTGGTACAAAGTAGGGAATAATTGATGCCATTGACGCGCAATGGATCGCTCAAGTTGACACCGACAATTCCTCTTCCTCCACCGTCTCCGGCTTTTCAAGAGGCCCGCATGCCCTACCTCTGTCCGACACTGGCCAGTCGGCCTCAACCACATCAGCGTCACGTGGTGAGCCCGTGCCCAATGAACACCTGGGCGGTAACCCAAACATCCACCGAACACTTGACGCTCACGTCAGAATTCCTCGTATTTGTAAGCAGTTACATTTACAGTATTTGTAGTTCCCACTGCTAGGCTGGCCGCCACCTCGGCGCCGAGCCGCGACCTTTAGAGCAGAGGGCAGGCGTACGCGGGCCCCGGCAACCGAGGCGGTAGGAGGACTGGGTTACCCTCGCGCAGCAGCCGTCGAGCAGTCGAAACACCTGGGCCATCTCTAAACTACCAAGCACGTTCGTCTAAAAAAAAAAAAAATGCTTTTGACTATTTTTACAACATTCTACTGTTCGTTTTTAACCATTTCTTAATCCTCTCGGAGTCAACAGAGCACTCAAAGTCAGAATTGTCGTTTGACGTTTAGAGTTATTCAGGTTATGGACATTAGGACGATCACCTCTTTTTTCCTTTTTTTGTGTTTTTTTTTCGCGCAACCGTATTTTCACATGGTACGTAAGAAATATAAGCTCTGTACCCTAACCGTCACTCTTTTTCCCGTCCAAAGAATGTTTAGCCAAATTCCTAAAATAATGTATGTGACCGCTCAGCTCTGATCGTGTACAGATTTTCAGATTCGGCTCCTGAAGTCCGACTTCCGACTGATCTAAGCTCTTTAAGTATAAACCGCATGTAAGCGATTCGGTGAGCGACGAGACAAGCGACGGCGACTTGCTTCGCTGTCGCTCGGTCAGTCGCACGACGAGGCAAACCGCGTGGAAGCGACGGGAGCAAGCGAACAAGGCGATGAGCGACGTTTTCTAGAAATCCAAGTACCGAGCGACGCGACGAGCGACAGTGAGAAATCTCCGTTGCCCGTCTCGTCGCTCGCTAAATCGCTTACATGCGGTTCAGCCTTAACCTCTGAAATCTGTTGACATCTGTTTCGAACATCACGTCGAGATATACGGACTTTTTCATTGTTCATTATGTTCAGAACAAAGCAGTAAAAAATAGTGGCTGGATAGAAGCGTAGCGTAAACATGTTTTGAATGAATCAGATGTCACTGAGAAGCGATAAAAAAACACATAAAACCTGCGACGTTACTTACGTACGTGTAAACAGCTAGGGTTCTTAATAATGGCTTTTAAGATAAATAACAACAGAGTAATACGGGAGTGCCCGTACGACCCGAGTTTTAAACAACGAGGCTCTTGCGATCCTCGGGTGTATGTAATCTAAATATAGCGGTTCGTGAAAACCTTATGTCAGATCTCAGGGCTTTAATATAACTAATCAAGAGTACTCAAGTTCTTTTGATCAGTTGTGATAGCTGGTCACAATAACACGCAACCACACCAACTGATTATATTTTTTAGATAAAAGAAATGCGGCAACTGTAAATTTGCTACATTTTTTTGCCAGTAACACGTTAACATTGAGTGCCGATACGTATACGCAATAGACCTTGTCCAAAAGTCGGCGCCAACGACTGTCCGCCATTGCTTGATCACGTGTCCTGATCCTGCATTGGACACGAGGACCGCGTCAGCGTTCGGCTCGGCTCGTATTGGACCCGAGCGCTGCGTCGGCGTTCGGCGACCACTCGGGTCCAATCACTCGCTTCGTGTCCAAGCAATGGCGACCGCCAATGTTGCTCGACGGACTTTTGAAAAAATGTCTACTTTGTTTACAAATATGAAAATTCACTTCGTTTTAGTCTGAACATCAGCGCTGTGTTTTTACTGACTCCAGCTTGGCACTCAAGAGAGTGCTGAGTCAAGACGGAAATATATTCAAATTCAAATTCGTTTATTTTGCCACAAACAGTACATTTGTGACAGGGGAGCTGGAAAAAAAGCTGCAGGCCTGCAGCTTGACGAGTCCCAGCGCCCCAGAACAAGGTAAGAGCGGCACTGGCACATACAGACAAAAAAGAACGAATATGCGCACACATACATTTGCATACACCTATACAGAGGATAAACACAAGAAAAGCATAAAGAATTCAACTTCGCAATCAACAGTATACAAAGAAGTGGTGGTTACTTATTATAAAGCTTCTTGAATGGAACGATGACTAACAGAGTGCATTTCAATATCACGGGAAAACAGGGTGTTTAATAAAAGTGGTAATTGGTGGCGATATCTTTGTAGACCAAAATTCGTCCTTGAAAAGGGAATACGCCAGGGGGGCCTACGTCGCGATGGGTATACAGACTCGTTTGCTTCTAGATTACCAAGATCTAAAGAAATGACATTATTTTCCCTTACGGATCGTTGATAATTAGCTATCAGTCTATGTGCATACAAATTGGTTATATCAATGACTTTATGTTTTTCAAAAAGAGGAAGGGAATGATAGTCACGTGGAACATTTTCGATTATCCTAAGTGTCTTTTTCTGTAATAGGCGTAACTTGTCAATGTTGCCCTTTGTAGTCGAACCCCATACCAGGTGGGAGTAGCAGAGCACAGGGTAAAACAACGCATTGTAAATTAGTTTTTTTTAAATATTTACCGGAAGTATGTGCCTGAATTTATTCATTATTCCGACAACTTTGCATAGTTTTTTATGAATATAGGTAACATGATTATTCCAAGACATGTGACAAGAAAATATTACCCCCAACGTCTTTATACTATCAACGCACTCTATCGCACACTCCCCCCAAAACAAATCGCGTGACAACCTAATGCGTGATCCTGGACACTGAAATAAAACTGCCTTTGTTTTTGATGTGTTAATAACAAGGGAATTCATAACTACCCATGATTTTAATTTATTTAAAAAAATAATTCGCTTTGAAAGTGAGCACCCCTTCTCTAGAATCAGAAAAAAATATGCTGGTGTCATCCGCGTATATAATAAATTTAGCAGACGTTTCAATATTTACAATATCATTAACATAAGTGATAAACAATAGTGGGCCTAAAATACTTCCCTGAGGGACCCCGGAACTAATGCGCTGCGTAGAAGATCTGTTATTATTAATTTGAACGTATTGGGAACGGTGCTGTAAATAGGATGAAATGAGTGATAACGGAACTCCTCGAATACCATAACAATCTAACTTATCAAGAAGAGTTCTGTGATTTATCCGGTCAAATGCTTTACTGAAATCTACAAAGATCCCCAACGTTAAAAGTTTACTCTCGAAATTTTCTAATATTGTCTCTTTTTGTACTAATAAAGCAGTTTCTGTGGACCTACACCTTCTGAAGCCGAATTGCGAGTCCGTCAACACAAAATATTTTTCAAAAAAGGTTAATAGTCGAGAATATATTATCTTTTCTATTGGTTTCGAAAATACAGGAAGAATAGATATGGGGCGATAATTACTCATGTCATTTTTATCCCCGCCTTTATAGAGGACAGAAACTTTAGCCACTTGCATGCTTTTAGGAAATACACTAGATGATAATATGAGATTATACAAATGAGTTATGCATGGTAATATCAGATCTAGTACAAATTTAACGGGTTTGATTAAGAGGTCATCACAGTCACGACTACGGCTATTTTTCATATTCATAAACACCGAGCATACTTCTGCAGTATCCGTGGGATTCAAAAACATAGTTTCGCTAGTGCGGGAGATGTTATCTTTGGCATTACTATTATAAGTGCTATTCCCGACACTCACAAAGTAATCATTGAATTTATCTGCAAGTTCACTACCGGAAATAATTTCATTGTTTATAGTCATGTTAACGATGGCTTTATCTTGAGATTGGCTACGAAGAAGAGAATGCAGTTGCTTCCAGACAATATCGGGCTGCCTTAAACAGGATGAGTCGAATATTAATATCGTCTCCGCGTTGTATACCGAACCCTTTGTCAGTAATCACAGTACATATTTTAAAAAGTAATTGGAAGGTAACGTGGTAGCTTTCAATGTACTTAACCTTACAGCTATACATTTAGCGCCCTATTTCAGCGTACTAATATATTTAAGTTTTCATGCTTTCTACGGACATATAACCGACTCGAATTAATTTCCCCTTGAGTTGTTTTCTTCCCTTGATTTCGCATCATCATTAGAATCGTTCCTATCCGAGTGAGCCTCGCAGCTTTGTAGCTTGAGCATAAAAAGAAGTGTTATTGTTATTACTATGTAAATGGGATGTGATATAGTGGGTATTTATATATATGTGTGTGTTTCTATGCAGCAGTTTTCTTTATTTTTTATCTTTAATTATTGTTTTTGTAGCATGATTTATTTTTCCGCCCACCCGCAGTATGTACTAAATAAATAATACAAATTTGTAAGAACGTATTTGTATTCGTTACTTAACCACAATTTGACGCTAGTAGTTGTATATGTAACTTGATTATATTTTAACTCAAGTAACGGTCAATTTAACTTGCATAATCACATTTTCATTGAAGTAACTGTAAATGTAACCGAATTAATTACCCTTTAAAGCAGTTACTATAAATTATTCTTAATTGATTACATTTTAGCCACAGTAACTTTAAGTATAGATTAATTGCAGTTTTACTCAACTGTAAACGTAACAGAATTACATTTGGACTGAATTAACTGTAAATTTAGTTACATTAAAAGCAACTTCACTATATTTTCTCAAATAACCCTGAATGTAACCTAATTACCTTTTAAACTGTAACTCAGCTATAGTACAACTTTTATTACAACTCGGATAACTGTAGATGACACTTAATCGCATTTTGGCTCAGGCGCTGTTAAAGTAGCCCTTTATTACGTGTTAGATGAAGTGCTGCGAGTTTAACTTAATTACTTGAAAGAGTAACTTTGAGAGCCGTGACTGATCCCATGCTTTGTTTATTTTTCTTCTGCATTCACGCGTCGTAGAGCAACATATATCGGTGTCTGTTGGAAAGGTTGTTTCTCGAACTTCTGCTCAGCACCCCCACGTCAAATATAATTAGGGGTAAATATTTACAAGCGCGGAGCCATGCCATCGCTGCTATGAACGGTACCGCACTCGGCGCGCGTGTAAATGACGTCACAAGAGGTAGCTGCTCTCCCTGGGCTGACGTCATCGCTCTGGAATTTCTATTCTGGGAGCCTTTTTTATGTTTTACATTCTAGTTTGTTTTGTTTGTTACACATTCCCGAGATTCCAGAGCCTTTGTTCCGTACAATCGGCGGTCTGAAAACGGATTCCCATACTTTACAGAGGTACCGCGAAACGATTTTCGTACTGCGTTGCGCGTTCGTAAAGAGACGATCGAATTTACGGAACTTCTGCGGCCAATGGCCACTCGCGGCGTCGAACACATCACCGCTGGAGGTCCCGATGACGTCACAATTAACCTAATTAGCACACCGAATGTCGAAACTCCGCATTGGGTGCATATGTTACGACCCGTGTTAGCTGGATGTTAAGATTCCTCAAACATAACTTGTCATTAGAATGAGTACGTCTTCCTTAAGCGATGAGCCGCGCGTCTTACCCTATGGAACTATCACCGCACTGGCTGTATCACGCCAATGAAAAGTGGCTTTTCACCACTGCCCCTATGTTTTCTCGCGCGTTAATTGTGACGCCTCTATTTCTTTTAATTTTTTTTAAATATTCCCTTTTTACGCGCTTTATGTTTTGCTATCATGAGTGGGCCCAACTAATTTAGAAATGCCGTCGATAACTTTTTTTTAATTTGTTACAGTTATCTATGACCACTGTTGCAGGCGTTACCGAAAAAAAAAATATCCCGGCCGAGGTGCCCGCAATCTGACGGAGGCTTATTGCGGAGGAGGCGCTGTAACCGAGCTTTCGGTTGCACGTCAAAAAGATCCCCAGGTGGTCGAAATTAATCCTCAGTCCTCCGCTGGGGCGTGCCAGATGCCCGTCGTTGGTTTGGCACGTAAAACCCCCAAATTTGACCGAAAAAAAAAAGTAACGAAATATGTTACTCGTTGCTTTCAAAAATAAAGGAACGCGTTATACCGATCTGCGTTACGTCAAAATAAAAGGAACGCGTTACCGTTACAGATAAAAAGTAACGCACGTTACTTTTGCGTTACTTTTATTTATACATTTACGATAACAGCGTGTCCTTTTTCTTTTTTTTTTGCGACAGCGTTTTTTGTCACTGGGATAAAGGGTGTGGGCGTTTTTTTTAAGTGGGACTTTTTGCGTGGGTAAAAGACAGGCAAAATTTTGAAGGTATATGGAATGAGTGGATTAATGAATGACTTGGCGCCTAGAGTTCGTTTCAGTATACGTTACAAGGAAAAAGTAACGCGTTACCGGTAACACCATTACTTGTAACGGCGTTACCGCCAACACTGTCTATTACCCGTTCGGTAATTATAAAACTCTTTTACCGATTTCTTTATTGTTCACCTTGAACCCTCTTCTTTTCTTTTTTTTTTTCTGCTTTCCCTAATGCAAGTGGGCCACGAGGATACAACAAACAAGTCTTAAAAGCTGAGAGAAATAACTCTCGATCTTTTTCCACCACCAACGTCATTTTCACGGTTGCTTTATTTGCTTCTGAACAGCTTTGAGTTCGTTTTCAGCGTGATGGATGTCAAGATGGGCTCACGTGCCCTATCCTGTCTCAAAGTGGTGCTTTCTATTTTCTTCCGAAAAAGCGATGCGCCTTTTTTCTTTTTCTTTTTGTGCGCTACTTTTTATATAAAGATTTTTCTTTGTACCACCATTCCAATTTTCTTTTACAGTGTTGCAGTCTTGTTTGTAACGTAGACTCCGTAGTTAATGCCTCTGCTATGACATACGATGAAATGAATAAGTTGAAATGACGTCAACGGGACCTAGCAGTGCGGGACAAAACTTCGTCACTCGAATCAACGCACCACCAAACGACGGGTTTACATGGCCGTCGAAGTTCTTCGTTGACGTTTCAGTCTCGTATTTCCCCTGTTGGCGTTAAAGCATAGCGAAGAAAAAGGTGGCCGGATAGCACATTGTAATATTGGATCGAGACACCGACACTAAATAGCCTGCATTAAATAATAATCATAAAAAAAATTGATGTTGGAGGAAAATTTGTAGAAACCACAGCGGTGATTATCTATGGACACGATAGCACTTATCGTTTGCATGCACACACGGGCAGGTGTTCGGTTCCCGTCTAAATTTAGCGGGGAACCTGACTTGGTGCATAAATCACTTGAAGTCAATTTTCCGCTAAATTTAGGGGGAAAATGACTAGGGTACATTGGAGGTGACATACACAGGCAGAAATCTGCGATGAGTATGCTTAATAATGCATTAAAAAATGTGTGGAAAGAGGGGGAGAGAGCGTTGAACTTTTCAATTGCCCATATAGTCTGACACATTTGTCGTCCGATTTACTTCGGGCATGTATCTCTGATGTGTGTGATGTTTTCATTTTCCTTGGCCACATCTTTTTTCTTTGCTCAACCATCATAACGTTCGGAGAAGCTCGGTTCTACCATAAAGCCTGGAGCGTTCAGATTACCCGTCGCATTCCTCGGCAACACTTTCACGTGGCGCCTTTACACGAGTTACACGACCCGATCTTCCTCGGACAGACAGAGCAACTGGTCACGCTCGAACGTGCTCCTCTATTAATCAGCGTAATCCACGTGCGCCTATAATCACCGTGTTACCCAAATAGATGTCGATATAAAGCGACGTTGATTTATTCGAGACATACCGTTTGTCCTGTGTAGTTTAGTTACACGCGGCTATTGTGAGTACCATTACTATTTTTGTTACAGTCTGGGGACCTCGTAATGTATACCTGCATAACTTCGTTGAGGAATTCCGCTCTGTGCTTTTTGGTCGAATGTTCTGCGGGAGTCTTGGTTGAGTGCCTGCGTTCGTAGCCCCTTCCTGCAGCGCGGTTCTGCGGAGACGATCGTCTTGGGGGCATCTGTTTTTATTTTTCTTTGTTTTTCGGGACTGGCTCGGCAATTCTGGTCCAGCCGGTGGTTACCGCCCATTCTTTGATATACGACCGGGGAAGTGGGCGTGGCCCTGAACCCTGCTGTCGTGCTGAGCACGCCGCCGCATGCGGGCTACCCGCAACCCTTTCGCTATGCGTATACGTATGCAGGTGTAGAGAAGACTTGGTGGTTGCCCTGCCCGCAAAAAAAAGAGAGCGTGGGTAATGAAGAACTCGTGAGAGGGTTGCTCGTTGTGGACTCGCAAAGTGTTGTGACCGGATGACTGCCCGTTTTTTTGTTTTTTTTACCTTTTTTACGGGTGTTCTTGGGACGCGGGTGGGCAGGGAGTGACAAACTGCGGTTGTTGGCCGGTGTTGTTTGTGGGAGTTTGTCCGAGATGTGTCCTATATAGAGTTGTGCAGGCGTTCTCTTCAGACTGGTTTCGGGGGTTTGGTTGCCTTGAAGCTTGACCCAAAACTTGACTCATGACTTGACCCGGAGTATCACTTATGACCTGACTCTTGTCCTGTCCAGTGACATGTCACGTGAGCTGACATATGGGTTGACTTTTGCACGTTGGTCTCTAACGACCCCTGGATCGCCACGGCATCATCCGTGGCTTGACCCATTATACTTGACCTATGACACTGACCAATTACTTACCGAGACATACATGAATATTTATAGGGAGTTGTTTGCAGACGTGGCTTAAAGCTTACCGCTAAGATGATGAGTTCTTGTCTGAGGAGGTCTGCGGAAGGTTCTTCTGAAACAATTATCGGAGAATTCTTACGAGGCTTGCTACGAGGCTCTCTGAAGAATCGTTGGAACACCTATTAAAAGACGCACTTTCAAAAGCTGTCTGATGAATTCTGTAAGCACTTATAGGCACCTATCTGAGGACTTGTCTGAAGGCTTGCATGAGGACTCGTCCAACGTGTCCCAAGACATCTCTCAGGACCTCTCTTAAAAAAACAAATGCGAAGGAAACATTCTTTTTTGAAACAGTTTGGACGAAAATAGGATGTCATAGAATAAATTTACAACGCAAATAAAATGTTAGAGCTATATTTACGATGCGAAACAAATTCGTAGTTGGCGCACGCGGGTGCTGGCAACATAGCAGTCACGTGACTGGCCACAAGTCACGTGGTGCTTGCGCTCTTTCAGTAGCTTCCTGTGGGCTCTAAAAGTTATTAATATTTGTTTTTGTTGCACTTAAAACGAAGATTAATAAGTAACTTTTAAAGCTCATAGGAAACCCCTGAAAGAGCGCAAACACCACGTGACTAGTGGCCAGTCACGTGACTACTAGGTGCCACTTTTTCGTGGGCTCCCTCGGGTGCCCAGTACAAACTTGTTTCGCGCCCTAAATATAACTCTAATTATTTTTGTTTTCGTTGTAGATTCACGTTGACATACTTTTCCCATTCAAGCTGTCTAAAAAAAAAGAAATATAAAACAATTTTTTTGTATATTAAGGTTTTTTGCAATATTTGTTTTCTTTACACTATTCTCGAACTAACGAATGACATAGTTCTTCCCAGTGGTCTCATGGCGACGAGTGACGAGTTCTTCTTTATTCTCTCGTCTCATCCTGATTGTGGACCTGCCTGCCCTTGGCGCCCAAACCCATCCTTCCCTTCAAAAGCGACAGATGTTTCGCTCCCACTTCCAGAGGGTCGTCAGCACCACAGCTATCGCAACACAGAACAATACCGGCGCCCTTTCGCGGGCGCGACGATCATCACCAGCGTCATCGACTCGCCATCGGCGAGGGGAGTGTAGCTTTTCCAAGAATCCTGATTCGGACTACCCCGAGGAATGCGCGCCATGTCGGAGGTGCGTCCCGGAGAATAATGGGTCAGCGCGTGGCGTTCCCACGTCTGCATGGTTTTGTTCTGTTTGCTTGGTTTGTTTGTTTGTCTGGGCTTGTTTGCATACATTCTGCGGAGTCGGGTGACTCGACACGAGTTTATGTTGTTTTTAAAGGGTGTTGGGTTCGCGTTTCGCACCGGGTGTCTGCAATATCTTCGTCGTTTTCTTTCGCGTCACGAGCCAGCTCGTGACAAGTTGGAACTGAAATATACACACAAACTCGTGCTATGGCCCACCCGGAGCTGTTGACAGCGCGCATGCGCAAAAACCTGTTTTCGGAAGAGACGGGCTCTCTTCCACAGCCAGCGCCTCCGTCTTTGGCGCGGCGACAGAAAAAACGAGTTGGTGTTACGAGTGGGACGTCACAAAAAATGGACGGTGACGACAACGCATACGATTTAAAGAAGACGCGTGCGGCTTTCACGTGACCTCATCAGTCGTGACTTACTGCTTGTTCTGTCGAAGATGCACTTATTTGCTGTGAAAACTACGCAGGAAAGGGAGCGCGTCCAGTATAGTAAGCACGCAGATTGAATATTATAGAGTCGGTTTCACTTTGTGCTATTACATTTGACTTTATAAGCATCTTTTGTTTTCATTATGTAGCGTATGAGGCAGGCACGTAGCCGGGGGGGGGGCATGGGGCCCGGACCACCCCACCCCGAAATCTTCCACTTTGCTAGGGTCTCCCTCTCCCCCTCTCCCTCATACAGCATTTTGTCATGGGCGGGCCCGCCCCCGAAACAAAATCCTGGCTACGTGCCTGGTATGAGGTCATCATCTATTAGGCAGCATATCTGTTTGTTACGTCTCAACAACCGACTGTCAACTAGATAGTTTGTAAGGTTGTTGAGCTTCGCTAAGGGAGGAACAAATTACTAGCATGAAATTTATGACCTCAACTTCATTTCACCAGTCCCGTGAAGAGTTCTAGGGAGACACGTGTTCGAGGGCTTGGTTTTAAAGAGCGCCTATCTTGAGCGTGGGCTCGTGTGTATCAAATCATTTTTAGATCTATAGGGAATATCTCGTATGTGTCTCTATAAGCCCTATACACACAACTTGTCCTGCTCCAGTATCGCACTCGAAAAGTTTAGTCGTCGCAGGAACCTTAACTCTAAATCCTAGGTGAACATAATTAGTCATTGCCGCAAGCGTGTTAGCAGAAGTTAATCAGCCGACTAGACGTCTTCTACCAACGATCAGAAAAAAAAAGAAAGAAAAAGAAGCCAGGCAGGTAATTGGTTATGTTTTGTATCGTCAAAAATTGAGACACGCATGCCCTCGCGACAAAAGTAGACTTGATATCTGCTACTTTTTAATACAAGGCACGCACAAAAGACTCCAATAATTACGTCAAAGCACACGCCCAAAGAGCGTATTTATTTTACTTGATATTTCGAAACGCGCTTGAGTTGCTGTCGGTTATAATTTGTGGGCGGTGAGCCACCGCCCAACAGATGTTTAAATTATTTTTTTGGAGGCCTGTTGCAGTTTATTTAGATTGATGGGTTGCTTTGTCGGTCGTCGCTGTGTTATATGTTTCATTTGTTTTAATCCGTTACGTCGCGTCGACAGGCCCGTGGCCTGGAAAGTCCCTTCCCTTCTTTTTGTTTCTTCGTTAGTGACTTTTTTTTTTTAATCCGACATGGTTTGTGGGTACGCAAAAGCGACCGTTGCGTTTTAGTCGGTAGCGCAAACAGCATACGACACTGAACCAATCGCTTATAATCGTGCCATTGTTAAAAATGATCTGTTTTACGCAGAGATATACGACAACAAGAAATCAGCCGGTTAAGCTTATTCTCTCCGACAGTCTACATCAGGATCCAAGATATTAAAAATAAAACTATCGCAAACGCTTAAAGATCAATCAGAATTCCCATGCTTATTCCCCCTCCCCCTCAGTTCACCGAAAAATGAGTCGGTGTGTTCATTTATCGGTGTTTTCCGGTTCATACCCGCAAGAACCAGAAACTCTATAATGTATACACGAACGAAAGAGATGCGCGAAGGTGTAGTTTATTATCAAGCTGAACAATAGTTTGACTTGGAGTGTGCTCTTCCAACACCAGAATAATCAAAGCCCGTGCACCGGCATTTCGACGTCATCAGAGAGACACCGAGACCAGACGCAGATTGGTCACGAGAGCTGCTGCGTATGCGGACAGCAAGTCGTGTGCTTCTTTGCGCAGGAGTCGCGATGACGTCAGAGTGACGCCGAGCTCTGATTGGCTTGATTGAAAGGAAAGTGGGTAGACCTCAATGCTAGCTGCCTTGAAGTCTACCCACTATTTTTTCAATCAGCCAATAAAAGCTCGGCGTTCTGACATCACCCGCAACCCCTGTGCAATAGGAGACCAACTTGCGTTCCGCATAGCCTTCGGCTGGGCTATATTGTCCATGGTCAATGCGTCGAAGTGCGCTCGGCGTCGGGCTCGAGCCCAATAGACTACTTTCAGAAGTGAACGCCATCCAGTAGCTGCTGAACCAGTTATCCGAGACCGCCATTTTGTGAGCACTCGCCCTTATATCGCGTATTGGACACGAGGTCTGCGCGAGTGTTCGGCGTGAACTCGGCTGAGCTCGTATCGAAAACGAGTACTACGTCAGCGTTCGGCGAGTATTCGGATCCAATCAGACGCTTCGTGCCCAATTCGGATTTGGATTCAGGGCTAACCCCTTTGTATCGGGGGTTCTCAACCAGGGCGCTGGATCAAAAGAAATGGCGATCGACCGCCAATGTTGCCAGAGGGGTTTTGAAAATGGTCTATTTCTTAGTTGGCGCCATCGCGCCATTCGAGCGTGATGACGTTACGTAGAGGTAACGAAGGCTGTTCACATGGCTCCTCCGAGGCACCAGTCTGGGCGCTCAAAGTTGGGAGTTCCTCACAACCTTGTATGTACGAGTAAAAAGGCAAAACAGAAAGCTAACTGTGTCGCGCGGTGTAACGACACACACAAGACCGGATTCTGACGCGTGCGTCGCCTGGCCGGCTCGCTTCCCGCGCGGGTCTTCGGGAACTCACGGAGATGACCACGCTTCGCTCTTTCCTCGTTCCCCTTGCCTCCTCGGCACGTCGTCGTGTCGCCCGAACCCGGGTGACCGACGCACGTAGTTGGACTCGCATCGCGCGATAAGCGCGATCGCTAATCACCTCCCCCGCCCTCCTGCAATTACGAACGGGCGTCGGCCTACGCATCCTGACTGACAAGGCCGTAGTGCTGGATTTGTTACGTAACGTGCCGGAGGCCAATGCGAGGCACAGACTGAAACGCGAGGCCAGCGTTCGGTAGAGTAACTAAACACGGACGGGTCGGGGATCCACTAACGATGACGTCATCAAGAAGGCCTTGTCTTGGGACTCGTGGTCAGTCAGTGAGAGCACGCACTGCGGCCTTGCCATCTAGGAGATGTTGCGTCGGCCTTCCTTCTCTCCATCTTACCATTCCGCTTCTTTTTTTTTTTTGTATTACTGGACGGCGAGAAGTTGATCCGCTGATCTGTGGATGCCGTAATACATGATCTGGGTCTGTTATCGCATCGAAGCCACCGGAAGTAGGCGCCTTTTGTCCCGGAAGCATGCCTTCTTATGCGGCTTGACAATCTTTCTGAACATGTTTTGAATTGGTACATTTGCTAGACGCTCTTTCGGAATTGAGACTGTACGCTCACGTCGCTGGAATTTATTCCCTTGGCGTTCCAAAGCTGTTCATCGTTTCTGTTGTTTGTCGTTGTTTCCGAGAGCGTTTGGTTCGCGAAAATTCAGTTCCGTATTCCCTTCCTTTTGGCGTCTTGGTTTCTCGATTAAATTGTAGCTTTAAAATTATTTAAGCTGAAGTTGCCACGACTTTCGCGGTGTATGCCTCATCGGCTTCGAGAAGTCTCTAATGTAATGCATCTAAACTATGCTAAAAGAGACCCCAGGTTGGCAGTCGTACTGCCCTGGACAAATTGCCCATTTACAGTAGACACACCAGGCGATCTTTGAGGCAGACTGGCTTTCCGCTTCCTAAATATTCATATACTTAATTTGACGTTTGGCTAAACTATTTCCGGTGGCTTCATGAGCGGAAATTACCGCGAGCACTGGCATCTCGCACGGATGTGACACAGATATGACACAGATCTGACACACATATGACACAGATGTGACACAGATACGAAGCGACTGTCGAGAAGCGACGGCTGTTTCATGCCGCCCCTAAACTTCGACGGAATAAATTGTGCATTTATTTCTATTATCCAATCATCCTCGTTTTCTTATCGCCAATCAATTAGCACTGTTTTTTCTTCTTCTTCAGGTTGCCATGATTTCTCATTTTTTTTATGTATGCTTCATGGCAACTTCAGCATCAATATTAAATTAGGTCATTATTAGACAAAAAAAAAGTTTATTCTTCCCTTCTCTTGGTTTCCAACAGTGACGTAATCGCGTCGTTGACCCAGTTGTAGCAATTGTTATCTGTAATATGAACACAAAAATAAACATGTGACTTACCCGAATAATACAAATCACGTAATGAAACATCTGGATCCCGAGTCTACAAATGGAAAACAAAGACGAAACGTGCGTGTTTTTTGCCCCGTTTTCGTGTGCCGCAGTTAGCTATCTCGAGGATTCAAGATGCAAATGCTGCGCGCTGATTCAGAAACCTTCACCCGGCGGCACGTCGGGCACTGATGAAGATTGAGATCGCCGAGTTCTCACAATGCAGTCTTGCTCGCTTGAGGCTGCGAGCGGGTTCTTATTGTTCTTATTCTTGATAACCTCCTTTCGTTGAGGAAGCTCTGACGTATACATGCTGCCATTTTCGACGGCTTTCCCTCGGGAAACCGATTGCGACTCCTCCACATGACGCCGAAGACAGGATTGGTGTTGAACCGGACAGACGATTTTCCCGATTGACCCCGGCGATAGCGTTCCGTTCTAAACTCGACACGTAACCTTTCACATCGAGCCCTAAACTCTGGGATACCAGCCTCGAACCTGCGAGGTCTTTGTTGTCACCAGCGCCATGTTCACCCTCAGTCTCAGGATTTTCCAATAAGCAGTCTGGGTGACCTATTTTTATTAGTATATATACGCAATCTCACAAACACCTGCAGTGAATTTCCTGAAAAAGCGCTCAAAACAGTCAAAACGGTCATATGTCTGGATTGCATGAAAGAGAAGGAAATTTTGGTGAAATCTAGCCGAGGGAGCGGGTCCTGAGAATCAGCGGCTGTTGCTTAAATATACATGTGTGGTTTGTTTGGGTTTGTGGTAGAGAACGATTGCCTTTTGGGGAGTCAGCTGCTGAGAGAGATGCACACGGAAGCTGCACGCGCCACGTGTGCATAATGAGCACGGGCGCGTGCCCTCTTTACGCCTGGCCGTGTCTGAATTACGCGCGGCCTCGCTAAGCGCCACTGATCTTGGCCGTCGCTTTCTAAACTCCTTGGGCCGACTTGGCGCTCTCTCTCCCTCGCAGCTTTCACGCCCGAGTCACTCGATCTTCTCGCGTTTTCTTTTCTTCTGAAACACGCGGGGTTTCCTTTGCGTTGTTGTTGTGTTCTTGGTCAAACGAGATTTTCGTGATTAACGTACCGTGTATACACCATATACGCACGCTTCTCTTCTCGCCTATTCGTACCCGAGGAGAGAGCGGCCAGCAGAATTCTCGTGCCCGCTGCATGCAATGGGAGAGCAGAGCCTCGGAGGCCGAGTTTCAGTTTTATATCCTCGTGACTCGAGTATTCAGACTCGAATTACAGTTCCACAAGGTCTGGGCCAGAACGATTATTGTTCTGGAGTTGCTCTTAATTCTTATTATTTTAATCTAGACCAGAATTTTTTTCTCTAAAAATGAAGGAAATAACATATAGTACCCGCAGCCGAGATCATTTTCTCACGTTAGCTATGGGTACTGCGCATGCGAAAAAAAAAAAATTTAGGTGTGAAATCAGAATCAGGAACGTTAGCAAAAAATACTGCGCATGAAAAAAAAAATTTTTTTAGGAGAGCGAAACATTTGCGTATGCTCCGTTTCAATCGTTTCACAGCCAGCGCCACCATCTTGGTGTGGCGTCAGAAACATGGAAATTAGCGTAGAGTGAAAATAAGCGCTTTTCAGCCCCCGCCATACTTAGGCCGCTCACTGACCTGTCGACGCTCAGGCTTGGTTCACACGTTTGCGTTTCAGATCCGACATCCGACACTGTTTCAGCTCCACACATCTTCTTTTTCCTCCAGAGTTCGTGAGAACGTGGGTGATCTTTTGTCCGTTGGGTGTGAGCTCATGCCCGGCGAGCTCTTGTCCGGCAAAACTTATCCGGGATTCCTGGTGATTCGCCGCCACGTGAGCAGTGCACCCGCGCCCATAGAAACGTTTCGTTTCAGTTCAGTCCAGATTAGACTCGCCCGACAGCTCTTGTCTGGATTAGTGTGGCGCAGAGTATACGGATTAACTAAGTTATGCCGCAAAGTCCACGATATGCTCCGCTAGGCTACTCTTTATAATCCAGCGGAAAACACGCGCGCGTTACATTTTATCCGGGACCTCGGCGGGGTTCAAAGTCTCGTCGGCTTTCGTGTGAGCGCTGGCGTAACGCATTCTTGCCTTAGTTTCGTTTCTCTGGTTGTTCTTTTTGTTCTCGCCTTCTTTGCGGAACGCACGCAGCCCCGTGCGTATAGCCAACATGCAGCGAGTCTGTGTGCGAGGCGTCAGGGAAGCGATCTGCATCGCCGCATCTTGTGTGTTTGTGCTACCCCTTTCTTTCTTGGTCGCTGCCGCTTCTGATCGTCCTCGGAAGAAAAACAATACAACAAAGATCTCGGCCCATTTTTTTTTCTTTTTATTTGGATTCTTTGCTGGGTAAGGTTCGCCGAACGACTGATGAAGTCGTCATGTCACGCCCACGCATGCGTCCCCACTGATTTCGCGGTCCTAGCAGTCTCACCGCTCGTCGGTCTCTAGCGACATCGGCACACCTCGCGGGCTGAGCGGAGACCAGGAGTTTCTCAGCTGCAGTCCCGCAGCTCGAGGAATGATAGTCTCACAGTTTACTAGGGAAACTGAAATGATTCGTTGCTGATATGTAACGAATAGAAGTTCCTTACTTAAATATTTTTATTAGTTACTCTATAGCTCTATAGTGGAGATTGAAAACACGCATTTCATTTTGCTTCACTTTATGTGTTTCCTTTCTCGGCGGCTTCGCGAGTGTCTTTCGGCCGCTGCTGGTTGTCTCCACGGCACGGCTCCTGGGCCGGCTGGCTAGAACAGCGTCTCAGCTGAGACTAGGGTGAAAGAAAGCACTGCAAAGGCTGGGGCGCGCGAACGTCTTGAGACGCAACTTGAGTCCCGCTCAGCTCGTGCGCTGGCTTTGGCAGTGCTTTCTTTCAACCCAGTCTCAGCTGAGACGCTGGTTCTAACAAGCCGGCCCAGGTTTCTGCGAGAGTCGGGAGACCCCAAATGGTGGTGAATGTGAACGCTGTAACGGTACGCTTGTTACAGAGCCCCGCGTTGGAGGTGTCTTGTATTGTATGCATGTCTGCTTTTGAGATCTCCCCTTCGGAAATGGTTTTACACGGTGTATAACTGTTCTTGTGATGGTGGCTTCGAATGAACTTCGTTCGAATGCGTTTTGGATTGTATATGCTATTGTTTTTGGCGTGCTTCCGTTTGTTTTGGGCGCCGAGCCTTTTGATAGGTGCTAAAAAATCGGTTGCCCAGATGACCCCATGTCTTGGCTCCTAGAGACTAGCCTTCAGATCATCACCCTGCCTTTCGAGGCCAACCTGTACTACGGCACCCCTTCGGCGGTAAAGTATTCCGCCCGCTAGCTCGCAAACTTGGGACGGCCCTTACGGCTGTGAAGGAGTTCGGCTCGCTCGCCTTTGTGTGGATCCTTGTTTGTCAAGTTCGGCTGTGGGCAGGGGGCACACGCTGAAGGTGTGACCGAGGAGGACGGAAGGGAAAGTCTCCAGATTTCAAAAGTATTCCCTTCAAAAGTTTATACTCAGATTATGTATTATCTATTTATTGAGTTATAAAAGGAATTTGTTAATCTTTTTTTAACGATTATCCTTAAGTTTATCTCCTAAAGTAACAACAAGAAAATGCTTCTTCGTTACAATATTTCTGACGTTGGCCTCTGTATCTGTACTTGGATGTCGCATATTGGTTCGGCTCAACAAAAGTGCTAAATATGGGAGCATGATGTGTTAATAGAGCTGTAGTAAAGTGGTAATTTGAGCTAGTTGGCACTTGCGCTGTTTAATA
>JAZHYW010020979.1:0-16157 GCA_037355805.1 Ixodes ricinus | reverse complement strand
TCCTCCCCCCCCTGATGTTGCGGTTTTAGCATCTGTGCAGACCGAGCAAGAAACGCTGGTTTATTGCACACGACTGCTTTCAAGTTCAGCATTGCTGCCTGCACGGGTTTACTCTTCTTCCAGTTCGGAAGGAGTATAATTTACAAAGCGTTTTTTGTTGACTACTGAAATCCGAAGCCGTCTGCTCGATATCACTCCTTATTTAATATTTCGTATGTTGGCCTTCCAAACTCATGTTTCTCCTGGGAAAACGAGATAGGAACGAAAGAAACCGCATCAGGAATATCTGGACCGGATCTGGACATCTCACAGAAAACAACACTGTCTTTGTAGCGTATACTGGTTTGTTTTGATTTCGAGAATATGCACCAGCACAGTGTTTACAAACAAGCCCGCCTTGGCCACAGCAGGTGTGGGCACTGCGCGTGCGCACAAACCGAATTCGGAGGAGTGAGGATTTTACGCATGCGCAGTACCGGACAGCAGCGCCACCGCTGTGGCGCGACGTCAGCGAGTTGAGTCGGTCATCTACCAGTGGTTCTCAACCATCGATGTTTCGCGGACCCTGTGGATCAGCGGAGATGGTGGAGGATTCCGTTCGTAGTGAGAAGAGGGGAAGGTGAACGTTAAATACAACAATGATATAACAAATGGATTTAACTAAAGGCTAGTGTGAAGTAGACTTCTCTTATTGACATACACACGAGAAAACTAGCCCGAACATAAAAAAATGCCTTCTCAATCTGAAAAAAAAAAAAAAAGGCAACTTTTGTTGCCGGGCTGAATTGACTGATGAGACAGAGCTTCACGGACCCCTAGAGATGCCTTCGCGGACTCCTAGGGTCCGTGGACCCTCATATGAGAACCACTGGATCTATACTGTTGGTGTCTACACATTTCACAGAATAAATCAAACCCATTTTGTAACCGAGGTCACGAAACTGCTCAACGAATTCTTTAAGTTTATATTTAACCAACTTCTCGTTCATTCGGGCAAAACCGGAGCAAGAGCCCGTGACGTCGACGCAACGTATTAATATCATGATCAAGTATACACGGACTAGAGGGTGCGAAATAATTTTGATTATTGTTCGAATTTCGTTCACCTCTTCTTGTGGATGGTATAAGTATACGCAATCGAAAATGCCTCGCCAATAACACATATAAAAATACATTCTAAAAAAAGAACCGTCTGAATGTTTATTAACATGAGCCTGCAAAAGCTGTAAGGACTGTGCAGGAACATGTGCGCATGCCTACGTTCGAGGCATAACAGCGCCCTCATGTGACGTCTGATACATGAGTTGGTGAAAGCTACGATTTTTTTGTTCTTTTTTAATTATCTGTATGGTTAACATTTTGGCTCAGACACCACCTAGAATAACCAAGACCATGAGAACATCCTCATCTTCATCCAATAACAACTAAAAACAAGAAAGAAAAACCTTGAGTATTGGCAATGCAGCAGTCCACCGCTAAACAGTACGACTTCATGCGTATTCGCATCGAGACAAAGAATTAATAGTGTTCTCAGAGATGAAAGGCATGACGGCCCTAGTGCCATTTGCAAAGGTCCAACGTGCTGGTGACTGATCGGAAGTCCCAGGAGGACGAGCGACACTAAAGTCTCCGAATCAGCATTAGTGGCAGAGCGTCCATGCACTGGAATGACTGCAAATGCTGACAAAACCGGAACCTTGAGATACTTGACCGCTGCCAAGATGACCGCGTGCACAGTGCTGCCAGACCACCGAGCAGTTTTGCATATCGTCTATTGGACCCGAGCCCGATGTCGAGCGTCCGACGACGCGTTGATTGGAACCGAGGCCCAGCCGAACGGGCGCTGCACTTCTGTCCAATTTGTGTCTTCGCGCTCCATCTCACTGGGACGAAATTCCTAGTACACTGTCTTTTGATTATTCTAAGTGGTGCTAGCCCCGCTGAAACGGAAATAAATCCTTTTCTTAAAAAAAAGTAAAAAAAGAAAAAAAGACAGGAATGTTGAGTGTCGTGAGTTGTCATATATATAATATATCCCTCGAATTTCTCAAATTAGGCCTGATTTCGCTGTTACTTCGCTCTTGGAACATTCTGCTTTGTTGTCCCGTCCAAAATTTTCAGGTACGAGGGGCGTTCATAAAGTTCGTATTATCGGCACAAAAAATTAAAGAAACGGAACAAAACAGGCATCAACATGAGCGCGCGTCCCTCTAGTTTCCGCACAATATAAACATCGCATCCTATAGTAGCTTGGAACGCCGCTAGGAGTCCAAACAAAAATGGCACCGCCCGTCGGTGCCAAGCACACGCAGTGATCCGTTGTTTTCATTTGAAGGGAAGCAATGCTAAGGATATTCATTCCAATGTAGAAGCGTTGTTCGGGCACAACGCCCCAGTTTATGACACTTTGGTTAAATGGCACAGACGCTTCTAGTGTGGCCAAATAAGAGGAAAGCATTTCAAGGACGGCGACCAAGTGATTGCTCAAGTGGAGCGATTCCTGAACACTCAATACGAGGAGTTCTATAACAATGGCTACCGGCATGTGGTGAATCGCTGGAAAAAATGAGTAACTTTTGGTGGCGAACTTGTAGACAAAGTCTCAACTCCTACTCGAGTTTGATTGCTGAATCTTTATTCCTTCGTGACAATAATACGAACTTTATGAATGCCCCTCGTATATGGTACCCAACATATGTGTTTTGAATGTTTTAATAACAATGGGTGGGAAAATTCACAGCGTTAGCGAACTTGTTCTTTTTCTCTTTTACAACAGCGAAGTAAAGCGGGGAAAAAAAAGTCTACTATTGTTCATGGCCACGGCCAAAAACATATTTTCGTTCACGATCTTGCCAGTCGCCACAGACATTTGTTGTGGTGTTTATTTTTGTCTTTAAACAGCAGAAGCAATTCCTATACGCCCGCAAAGGATAAATTGTATGTTTGAACGAGATCCAGTTGATATCACCGCGAGAAAGCGTGAGTTCAAGGTGAAACCTCCGCCGTGTTCAGACGACCTATAGCGCGCGTTTCCTCCTGGAGCGGGTGGTTTGTTTTACGAGGTTTTATCTTTTGTTGTGTCTGCCTTAACCAAAACGCCAACAAGCTACGGCAGAAAGTAGACTAGCAAGGTTTTTTTTTAATCTTTCTTTTGTATTCCTTGTTCGCGTTTGCAGACGACACACGGAAGAGCAGACGGCGAGCAAAGCCGCTTTATCGTGTGCAAACGCGGTTTTCTTCGCGTCTCCGTGGCTTCTTGACTGTTATATTTTGCTTCACCATGTAGATTTCTATTCTCCTGCCTTGTTACTTCGTTGTAGGCTTCCTATATGTCCTTTTTATATGCACGCATATCAAACCCTTCTTTGCCCTGGCATCAGTTGATGTTCTGCGCGAAAATACATGGTATGGTTGCTGTTCTCTTTGTCTTTACAACGTCATGGCGGCCATCTCCAAATCAGCAAAGGCTGGCTCTCTACGATTCTCGCGCGATTGCGATACTGTCGCCTCTCTCTGCCGGGGTGCATACAACGAGGGCATCAGGGTGGGGGAGGCCAAACGACATCACATTCGAACAACGAGCTTCACCGTTTTCTTTTTTGTCTTCTGGTTCTGTCTCTGCGTTTTCAGGGCCTGTGCCCGCTGCTTCGCCTCTATTTCGAGCGATCCTCATCCTCCTTCGGTCCTTTTTTTCTTCTCCCACACTTTTTTCTTCTGCTTTCGAAAGAGACGACAGCAGTCGGCTCTGCTCGCTTGCCTGACTGGCCTGACCCCCAAAACTCGTTGTGAGCGGTAAAAACCCGACGGCGGAGGAAAGAAAGAACCAGTGAAAGTGGACCGAAAGAGCGACAAGACAGAAAAGAGAGAGCAAGTGCGAGGGTTTTTGCACTATGCCTCATTGTTTCTTCGGCGGTACCAACATCACGCTGCGCGCGGCACTCTCGAAAAGGTGGTGATGGCGAAGTAATTCAGGGGTGTCCCATTGAGGCTCAAGCGATTAAGAAAGTTGGTGCCTTTCTTTATCAATCGTTTCATCGATGGTTCTTTAGTGTTCTTACCGCAAGCGTCGCTGGTTATGGTGGTGACGAGTCCACTGCCTCCTATCCTAGTCTGTTTCGAAGCGCACGATTTATTTTCCACTGCGTCTGGAGGTGACAGGGCAACAGCCGACATGGGCCCGGCCAGGTGATCAGTCAATCTGGCATGCGCCCTAAAGAGGGGAACACGTTTCTGGCGGTTGTTGTGGTGTCGCGGAGGTTACTCGACACCTGGTCGTTTTGGCCTCGAGCAACCTGGGGTTCGGAAATACCCGAGCTTTTTGTCGGATCTTTCCAGGCTCCTCGTGTTAAAAACAGTGTTTGTTGCCCTCGCCCTTGTCGAAGATAGACCAGAGAATGATACGAACCGTAAAGGTGTTTCTGTAACACCTTTTAGGTGTTACCTATGCAGGAGGAAACAAATGAAATGAAATTAATAGACCGTTTTTGTTTTTGTTTGTCCAAACTTGGGGAACTTGTACACTTGCACATCATGAGTGCCGAATAAGCTATGCACGTGCACTTCTTACTGAGAGTAGTGCGCGTTCTCATCTTTGATCGAAGCTCAAGATAAGGGAACGCACGGGCGCCTTAGTTTTAAATCCATTGCGACTCCCAAACGCGAATCTTCAGAGCTTTAATTGTTGCCTTTTGTTACTATAAGTAATCAATTTATCCCCCAGATCACTATGACGAAAAAATAGTAAAACACGTCCAAGTTCAACTGTAACTCATATAGCGTGCAAATCTGTTGATGCTGTAAGAAAGAAAAAAAAATCTCTCGCCTTTGTCACTCGGGGAAACAATCATGCGGTATGCTAGTTTTCTTTTTCACCTTCTGCACCTAAAGGGGATTTATCTGATTGCATACGCGTTGAACGATTATTCTTGACCGTCGACAGCTATGTCAAAGGGTGTTATCTCCAAGACTATAACCCTGACATTAGTCATGAACAAACCTTTATTGTGGTCCGCTACGTTTTATAACATATATACGGCACCGTGCATAAGCGGCAAAAATGTTTGTCTCATATTAGCTACCAATGATTTCGCAAGTTCGCGAAGCGTGAACGGACCATGCCTATGTACATTTAATCCCCTTACCTCTGCTTCACATTTGAGCCGCTAGGCCGCGTAAGTGTACGCTTCTCACTCGGATAGGTGGCAGCTTTCCGTTTCTCTCCTTCACACCTCTGCCTAAAGGTGGCGTCGCCTCCTCTCTGGGGAGGTGCGATATTGCAGCTTGCTCGAAGGCTAAAGAGCAGGCAACAAATGAGAGAAGAAAGAGAGAGAGAGAGAGGCTACATATTTTACCTTAGGTACTCTGTGCTGCTGTGATTGATTACAGCCTGGCAACGCTGGTCGGGTGTAGAAATGCTCCAGTCAAGGCTGCATCCCCAGAGCTGAGGAGGAAAGCACAACGTCACGTCGTCACCGCCTTGACACTTTTGCATTGCGGAATGTCCGACTTTCGCCGATGTCTCAAGTTCCTTTTATTGCCGGGAAAATATAGTTTTGGGTTTTCGTTCTTTTGCGTCTGCGTCTCACAAACGCCACCACAAAGAATGTAGGTCTAGAAAAACAGCAGCAAGTATGAACAAAAGGGTTCGCCAAGAGCCCGTTACGCCTATTTGCGCAAGTTGACACAAAACTTTTCTTTGTGTCCAACTGTGCTCAGCCGGGCTGGCCTCGAGCAATCGTTTCGCGTGCCAGAAATCTTTGACTCGCAAGGAACGCCCGCTACTGAGCGATGCCTGTACATTCCTTTGTTTATGGTGTGGAAGGGAGTAACGACGATGGGACTTCATAAAAGAAATGAATCTCGCTTTGAAGACACGTGCAGATGTCGTTTAATGTCTGTACAATCGGCGCCCCATGCACCGCGAAAATGGAGAGCTCGTATTTTGCTCGCTTGATTGGAGGTTTTTGGCACGTCGCCGATGAGCGAGAGAGGTGCGTGTAGGTAGCGCATACTTTCCGAGTAATGGTGACTCATTACATAATGTTGGTCGGGCGACTCACGATTTCACGTCCCGTCCGCAACGACATCGTACTAGGTTAATTTTTTTCTGGCGACGTTGCTGTACGGTCTAGTTGTAAGGGTCTTTTCTTTTTGGGTATGTAGCCACGTCTGGTTCAGCGCCCGGAAGTATGATCTTTCCACGAAAGGGCGTTCTTTTTAAAGATGTTGCAATCCTTGCAAGTCGAACTTTACAGTGCCACGTTAAATCTTCTTTTTTTTTGTTTTATTTTTGGCTGGTGATATATGATGCCTTTCAAGCTCTGAATAAAGTAGGCACTTGACGATCGAAGGCTATGGTGACTTTATTCATTTATTTATTTACCGAAACTGGAGGTAAAAATTGGTCCAAGCAGATCGAGCGTACGTCTACTTACCGTTAGCTGCTGTTACTTTCTAATATCATATTTGCATATTTAGCTTATTATTAGGGTAGGAAAACAATGAAAGGGGAAAAAGTAAGGCAACACTTTCGTCTAAGTCTTCAAGTTCCTTAGCATGGTATATTTGAAGACTACATTGTTGAAAGTTCTCCATTTGCTTTACTTTTTCTCTCTCTCTCTCTCGCTCAACTGAGCCTTTTGTGCTGACTGGTATTCGAGTGCCTTTGTTTGGATGAAGCTGTCGTGCTAATTTCACAATCTTCCGGCACTAGCATGTTTTTGTTAGCAAGTTTTATCGCCAGGACATTCTTCTGTTTGTCTAGGACTCTTATGCTTTCATGCGTTTCGTTTTTTTCTGTTTATATCTCCAGGTTAGCCCTTTTCGATTTCCGCCCTTTGCCGAAATGCCACTTCACGTGTGGTCCTCCCAAGCGAGATCGGAAAGGTTGCCAAATTCGCGACTCTGCTCTTTCGTAACCCCTTTAACACTGGAGTTAAATCACGTGACCACCCGATCGAACGCGTTCGTTTATTGCACGAGCTCCCGTTTGGCGATCACGTGATTCAAGCTCTTCAAACGGGTTGCAAAGTAGCCTCTGACGTCAGATACTAGCAGGTTGACGACGTTGCGTCGTTTTCAGAGTCGATTAAACGAACACACTCACTCTTGGCTACTTTTAACGCTGCTGCGAGTAGCTGGCGTCGAGAAGTAGCGCGCCACTTTCTCCGTCTTCATCGCGCAACCAACGCAACTGTTCACGCCTTCTTGAGGCGTCAACACTCGCAAACGCAGTACAGACACAGAGTCGCCAGGGTGGTTCGCGGGAGGCCGGCGGGAGTAGGCGGGAGTCATCTTGCTCTCCTCGCCACCGCGCGCCTCCTCTGAACTTGATCTTGAAAGGAATAGAAAGCAAAAGTAGTTCCGTGGGCGGGAAGCGGTGCCGGCGAGTCGTCGTGTTCGGCCGACGCTGGCGGCAGACGACGCCTCGCGATGGCTCGGGCGATGCTTCGCTAGGAAAGCCACAATAACGTGAGTATTTATTCGTCTCACCTTATCCCCGAGAATGAAATTACTTTGCCGGGAACAGCCCTTGGTCCCTGCCTCGATTCTCGGGTGCTCGGTTGTTTGGCCATATCTGTCCGGCGGCGTGGGATAGCTGGGATGGCGCGCGGATGAATCACGAAAGAGAGAGAGCAGTGCGCGCGCGGTTCGTCTGCAATCGCTGTGCGTTGTGGTCGTCTGCGTCTTATCGCCTGAGATGGAATGCCGCCCGCTGTCTAACGTTCGCCCGCACCTTTCTGTTTTCGCGATTGCGCCTTTTGCGTCGCTTTGTCCCCGCGAACAGTTATGAGGCTGGGAATTGGACGGGGGTTGGAATAAGACTTGGTTGATTAATTTTTTTCGGTTGTAAGGGGGTCGTAGGAATAAGAGGGTAAAGCGCGTTTTTAGAGGAGGAACCACGTTTCACACCCAACATAAGTTACTGACAGAGCGAGAACGACGGGGCGTGTCGTTTCGAGCGCCTGACCTCCAGCACGCGCTCCATGCCTTCCACCGTGCTTTTGGCTTCCACCGTGCTTTGGCGCGCTCCAGGTGCACGAGACGTCGAAGCGTTGCCGAAGGCAGGAAGCTCACGCTGGAAACGGGGCAACCGGAGCTCCTCCCTGTCGTTCTCACCCTTTGAGTGGCTAGTGAGCACTGACCACATTTGATGGATTCGTCGGGCATTATTGATTTTATGTGTTTTAGAAACTGAAAGGACGACTCGTTAATTAAAATGCCAGTTGATGATTTGACACTCCTTCTTGTCAAGCTTGCTCCTCAGATTTTCAATTTTTCGAATTATTATTCGCTGTCGTAATAATGAAAATGATAATGATGTTTATAATTATTATAATGATTGCAAAAGGCTGTGCACGGCATTAAAAGCTGTTAACCGATTAATCATTGATATTTCTTGTATTAATCACTTGATTAATTAAATTAGTATTGTGGAGGTCGTCAGAATTGTTAAAAGTATTGTGAAATCGGCCATTACACGTTTGGGGAACACAGCTGCTGATATTCATCTAGCCTTAGCGATGCAGGAAAAATACTTTAATTCAAGCTATTTAATTTTATTTGTTGGTTTGTTTGGCACACATACAAATGCCATGGCTGATAGCAGAGGTAGAGGAGGGGACAAATAAATCTACTCATTTTTACTGATGTCAAGTCACCAAGTCCTAAGTACTATTTACGAAGTAATTGAAAAGTGTGAGATATGTGATTTACATAAGAGTTTTGACTCAAATAGGAGAGAGAAGTTTGTAGTTTTGAAGGTGCTTGTAAAACGCGTTTTCAGAGGAGCAGAAGGGTTCACAATGACTGAATTCTTAATGTTGAGTTTGACAACAACAAATGATGCTTGGGACAAACTTTTTGACAGATTAATCAATTATGGAATTAGTCTGCGATTAACTCTTTCGATCACCGGTGTTTGATGGTTTGCAAGCACTGTGAAGAGATTAAATTTAGTGTGGAGAATTGTTTCACAGTTTTATGGATATCCGAATAACTAGTTTCGGTTTCAACATAGGTTTCAGCTCTATCTCAAGCTGGTGGGCTATCAAAAATAGTCCTGAGAACGGTGGTTGCACTTTTCTAATATGGCTAACTGCTTGCACCACTCTGTAACAAAAATGCATTATGAACATATTTCACCTGTATTGTGGCATATATTTTAGACTTCAAGAGCTCTGGGGACACTTTTAATGATGCTATAGGCGTCGTTTAACAGATGGTTATCGGTGATCATCCCTATAATATCCAATGCTCTCCTGAGCCAGTGTGCATGTTTTATGTTCCCAACAAGGCGAACAGAAATGCTAAACATGAAAGAACTGCAATCAAGGCTGTGACAAAACCAATGTAAAACACAAAGAAAGCACTCTGCTGGGATGCGAGGTTTACTATCTGTGTTTCACCAAGATAAGCATTCCTTTGTTTCAAAATACACATGTTTTGGAGGCTAACTCACTGACAAGCCAAATATAGACAACATCAGTAAGAGCACACTAACTTTCAGAAGTAATAGCCATAGGTGAGAAGCACATTTTCTATATCCGGATTTTTACTTTTTATTTGTCGTTTAATTCGACATAGCTGTAAAGCTATGTCACATACTACATTATATTTTTAAGAAATAAAATATGGAAATCTTTTTTCTACATCATACCAACCTCTTGTTCCTTTTGGAAGAGCAACCAATTGGCCACCTTTTGATGTGTCATATTGCTCCATATGCAAATTAGTTGGGAAAATAAAAGCATTTGCATGGATTTTTAGAAAATTGCTATTTTTCCTGTGGTCAGGAAGCAGTTCATGCATTCATTGATTAGTCGATAGGTTAGTCAATTTTTTTAACCTAGTGACGTTTCTCGTTTCCTTTCGTTCTCAATCACAAAGGTTTCATATCTGGTATGCGGGACGAAAAATAATAGGACATTTCAACCTTGAATAGTATGCGAGAAAATATAGGCGAGGCAAAACAAGATGTGTGACAATCATGCATGTTTTGTGAACACCTCCCAGCGGCGTGGAAAGATCAAAACGGTGTTTTAACGCATACCAGAAGTGACGACATTCAAGACGGCTGCGCCCTTGTGGAAAAGGGGTATAGCTCGGTTCTTATGCTTTTTTGTATAGAGCCCCATTAAATTGAGCATGACATAAATTCAGCAAATGGTTGCAGGGTACAAAAATGTTGAGGCTTTACAGCCATGCCTTTGTTGACCTGGCCCATCATTTTCAGTGTGGGTGTCCGCAGAACTGACAAATAAGATTGTACTCTTGTTTGCTCATTTATTTTACCTCCAAGGCGTTAGAGAGGAGAATTCAAAACAACATTGGTAACGACCTATACAGGGAACTGGTTGTTATTGCATATCGAACAACTTATGTACATACATTAACAAACATACAGTGAAACCTCCTAAGTCTAAAACTTGTCTATCTAACTTAGCTAGTGGCTCGAGGATTTTAATACGGCCAGGCGCGTGGCCTACCCCTTAGCTCTGGGAATTCCTGCATTTTGAATGCGGGTCCAGCTAGGGAAAAATGAAATGAATCTGAATCGGACAGATAAAGGGGGAGCTGCAGAATGTACAGCGTGGTTTGAGCTGGGCTGGGTGCTCGTTTCCGAGCTTTTCCGAGCTCGAGAGTCGCACCAAATTCCGATAGTATGTCGAAATTTAAATTGATATATAATTATATGCCAAATCAATTCCTTCCCGCTAAATTTAGCATGAGAGATTCGTTGCACACTATTATTTTTATAGAATTTTAGCCCTAAACAGATTCTGCTTTGAAAGCAAACTGCATGCAATCGACGAAGGTGGCTTTGTCATCTTTTCACCCCTTGTGTGCCTGCAGGGGTGAAGATGCTGCAGCAGATCCTGCGGGATATGTACATCGAGCCCCAGCTGCTGGCGGAGCTGGACGAGGAGCAGCGGCACATCCTCTTCTGCAAGATGCGGGAAGAGCAAGTGCGACGCTGGGAGCAGAGAGAGAAAGACGCCAATGGGCTTGCAAACAAGGCCACCCTGTCCAAGAAGCCTGGTGAGCCAGCCAAGCCACTGTAGTGGACACGTCGGTCTCGAGAGAATTGGTTTGCACCGTATGCTGCTTCGTTTGGTAGTCGGGCAAGAAGTTGACTACTCGACCCTTACAGTATCTTGTCCAACTTCTCGGCTCATTTTCTAAGCTATGCTGTTGTCAGGATGTTCGGTACTATGTCCATTCAATGACTCATTTGTATGCCTCTAATACAGAAGAGAGGTTTAAATTGTGTAACTTCGACAAGTTGGGATAGAGCCCATGAAACGAGAAGAGCTCACGTTCGACGTGAAGTTGTTACCTCTTTGCCTGGCTGTACTCACTGCTGTGTCCTAGAACGTTTGGCCCAAGTGGGTGGGAATGAAACCGAACAAAGTGACATGTAAAGGTACGGTAAGCAATGAAATCAAGATGGTGGGCGTTGGTAGACCCTTTTAACAGAAACAAGAGAAAAAAGAGCACCGGCATACGCATACATGAACCAACAAGCTATGGCCAAGAGCTTGTGTAAAAATAAAAACTATACTATCTATTATGAACAATTGCGTATCAAAGCAGTGGCAAATCCAAGTGGGGAGGGCGACGGGGCGGCCGTCCCCCTACCAAAGTCGACCCCTCTCCCTCCCCCTTCTCGGAGGGCAATTCGACATGGGTGGACCCTCCTTGCACAAGAAAGAATGGGAGAATAGTATCCTTAAAATTATCGCACCCCCCCCCCAAACGGAATTCTGGGTCCGCCCCTGGATCAGGTTCGACTTCTTCGAACTTCTAACGCGAAGGTCGACAAGAGGCAGTGGCGGATCCAAGGAGGGGGGAGGGTGTGTGGCCCCCCCCCCCCCAAACCAAGTCGACCCTCCCCCTGCCCCCTTCTCGGAGTGCAATTTGACATGGGTGGACCCCCCGGTGCACACGAAGGAATGGGAGAATAGCATCCTTACCAATCCCCCCTCCAAAAAAACGGAGTTCTGGATCCGCCCCTGTATCAAAGTGTATGTATTCAAAAAGACATTGGGAGGAACAGGGTGCATCACACTTTTCTAAAAATTAGTTGACGGCTTTTCAAGGTTTTCTTGTTTTTAGAAATAAGAGACGACTTCGAATTTACTGGTTTGGCGAAATTGGTTAGGCTCATCTGGGGCATTTACTTGTGCCGTAAAATTTTAAGTTCATCACTGTCCAAAATGACTAAAATGAAAACAAACAAAAAAACAATGTTCTGTTCGCACAAGTTTTTTTGTGCAGCACAATTTCTAAGGTGAAGACGTGTTTCTCTTTTAAAGCTACCAGTTCATTGAGGGCAAAACTCTTTCGGAAAGAAACAAAGTCGTGTCTTTTTGCCATTTTGCCTTTACTGCGCACTTCCCCTTTGTGCGTGTACCTGAACCATGATATCATTGATGCAACTTTAGACTGGGAAGACTCAAGGAGTGCTTTGTAAGCACAAGTTTCTCAAACGCTAGAGCGGTAACGATGACAGGAAAGCAAGCAATGTCGAAAACTTTCAAAAGTCCTGGTCACCAAAGAGTAAAACTTAACCACTTCCGAAAAAAACAAAAAACAACTAAAATATCGCAGTCACTCATACCCAGCCGGTGAGCGTTGATATCTGCGTAGATATGCTACATTAGGTCTGTGCGGTATTTTTGTCGGTAAACCTTCGACACATTAATGATGAAGTTGTCTCGCCGGTTTTGTCGCAGGCTGCAAGCGCGTGGACTTTCTTCTGGGTGACGACGGTGAACCCTGGACATGGGTGATGGGGGAGCACCCTGAGGATCCAAGCATCGAGGAGATTGTGGAGAGGGAAACAAAAGACCGCGCACGGCGGCTTGCCGCCAACGAGGCACTCCAACTCAGGTGGTCACCCTTGCTTGCATTGTTCTTCTTGCCCACGGAGGCAGGAAGCTTCCGGAGGCGACATGAGGCCACCAGACGTGAAGCCAGAAGTGTGGAGAGGCACGCCCCAGCGATGACCACAACCAAAAGACACTATTGGATGAAAAGGAGAGCTGACTTGGTCGGCCTCGAGGGTGACCAAAACAGCTGTTGGTTTCCAAGTCAGCTCTCTCGTCCAATAGCGTCTCTTGGTTTTGTTTGTCGTTGGGGGTGTGTCCCTCCACACTTCTGGCTTCACCTCTGGTGGCCTCATGTCGCCTCCGGAAGCTTCCTGCCTCCATGCTCTTGCCCATCTCTTAGTTATTTCCTGGGGCAGGAAGTCTGCGACTAGAAACAGACAATCCAAAAAAAGGATGGTGTAGGGCTCGTGGCAGTATGGCTTTAACCCTTTGACTGCCGAGTTTGTTTTCCCACGTGCCCAACGCAAATTTTGGTCTTGGTAACACCGTAGCATGCCTTTTGAAGGGTGTTTAATCATCGAAGGCATGCTATTTTGTGGATAAAGAATTGATTCGTCTCTGCATGCCTCCCCAACCTACAATGTATTTCTTGTATTGTACTTTTCTCGGCACCGTACTATGCAGTGGTGCACCAATCTCGCACCCCGGGGGTCGCTCTTTCAAGTGGCCTTATTGGCCTTTGTTTGTTCGAAGCTGTAACTTCCCTTTTTCCCAGTTGTTGAATACCAAGTTCGTTAGTAATTTCTGGGTTTCTGGTTTCTGAACGATGTAGGTTTGCCATTCTGTAGCAACAAAGGAGCACACCAAAATCAAAAGTTGTGTTAAAAAAAAAAAAAAAATTATATACCACCAAAACGTGACCCCATAAGATAAAACATTGTTTTTGTTACTTGGTCATACGTGCTGTTACATGTAAACAAAGAAAAATTACATCCCAGTCGGAAGGGGCAGTGAGCACAGCGAAATTGAAACCTCACTTAGCGTGCTCCGAGTATGCTTGCGCGTGGCACTCGAAGGGTTAAGAGAAGGAATAAACAAAAGTCTGTCGGCTCTCGGAAGTGAATTCGAATTAGCGAATTAATTCTTATAAAACGGGTATTTTTCAGTGTCTGTCTTTGTGTACATCCAGCACATTATAATGGCGGAATATAAAGCGAAAAATTAGAAGCGGCACCAAGATGTCTAGGCACCTACAGGCGGCGCCTGTAGACATAAGATGTGAAGTTGCTTGTCTTCCTTTTGCTGCTTGAGCGTCTTTCATCTTCCTGTCCATATTAGCTCAGAAGGGCCGGCCTTCTCATGTCTAAGGTGTACGTTAGTGTGAATCCTGCAGTATTAAGGTGTGGGATACTGTAGGAATAATTTATAGCACACCCAATATAGCGGATTCTTATTCTTAAGCGGAGTTCTTTTGATATGGGCAACATTTTTGCGGAGTAGAACTTTCCAGTTTGTTTTATTTGAGGAGTTATCTTGTTTCCTGTTCAGTGGAAGTTCTGATGGGTGCCTTGTCCCACAGAGCTGTGCTCGAAAAAGTTTTGCTGCGTAAGCATTACCTTCAGCAGATCACATAATTGTAGTGAAATATTTCTTAGTCACCGAGCCATGTTGGACTGACATTGCCTAGTGCCACGCAAAAAGTTCCAAAAGCAAGCGAGATGTTGAGCATTTAGACAATGTCAGATCGGTCTTCCTTTATGAACGGGCATCCTGTTATGTCATAGACGAGAAATTCGGATGGGGCAATATGACTGCAAATGTGGGGACTTCAGCGTGTATCTTGCACTAGCTACTACACTAATGCCTGCTGGGCGGTGCTCATCCAGGTCGACATGAGTAAGGGCAGAGATTGAACCATGTCTCGGAAGAAAAGACTGGCTACGACTAAAACTGAGTGCGTTTTGGCCGGTGGTTTACAGGAACCAGGAGGAGGCAGAGACAGAGCCGGTACCGGCCCTCCCCGCGACCACACCTCCAGCATCTCCACCCCGCCCCACAGCCCTGGAGATTGAGGTGGAAGGGGAGGTGGTGCAGCTGCGGCGCAAGAAGCCGCCCCTAGAGAAGTGCTTCTCCTCGAGAAGGAGGTGGCAGCCCTGCTTCAGGGCTCCGTGGTGGGCTCCAAGGCCACCTCGCCTACTGTGGACCGTAACACCTGGCTCTCGCAGAAGCAGCAGGAGATCCGGGTGAGCGGGGAGGGGCAAAGGTGGCTCCTGGGGGCGTCGTTGTTTGGCTTTCTTTCTTTTTGCCTGACCGTGAGCAGCACTCTGCCTATGTGGTCACCACCTGGGTTACACGCCGCGGGTGAGACGGTACGCCGCTGATCTTCATGCCGGCTGCTGTGGCACTTTGTGTCTTAATACCTTTTATGTCTGCATATACACTTCGTGCGGGAAATAAAGGGGGCGCTTTGAAAAACACGAGTAGGGCCGCTAGCAGAGGAGCTGGTTTTCGACAGTGAAACACGTTCAGCAGCCTGCGGCACCTTTTCATGTGCAAAGCTGTAGTGGCAGAAGTGCGCGCGGATGGAACTTTGACTTTTTGAGCTGATACATTGAGGGTGACGTTGCGCGAGGGCTGGGGCGGACCTAGGAAGGACATCTAGCTGTTTGCCGCTTCTTATATCTCCCAGAACAAAAATTTTACATCTTTTATCAATCGCACTGCATGCTGGCTTTCAATGAGAAACCTTCCCGGCTTCTAGAAAGTGCAGCCACTGCACTTTTTCACGTAATCGACGTGGCATTTATATCCTGAAATTAATCTACCACATATTCATTGAGGTCAGGGTGGCGAAAAAAATCAAGATGATTTAAATCTTGATCTAAGCCACTCCAATATCACTGTGATCATTTTCCACAAGAACACCTTTTTCACAAAAATAATTTCTGGCAAAACTAATACAATAAATGTGTGCTTATTATTGTTTGCTTGTAATTTAATGCCATCCATGTAAATTTGTATTGTTTTAATTAAAAAAATATTGGGCAAATAAAAATGTATAGCACACTGAATATGAGCAAAATGCGGTGCTCTTCTGCACTAATCGGAGAAATGAGCTTTGTATTTATTTTCCACTTCTTTCGTTAGTTACGTGGCATCTCATGCATGCAAGCATATCATGTGAAGGAAACAAACAAAATACTTGCATGTGTGCGCGCACACACACACAGGCCAACAAAAGGATGCGACTGAGAGAGACAGGCATATACAGATCTAATTGTACATGTAAGGTTGACCTTACATCGGTCAGTACGTATACGTTTT
>JAZHYW010020978.1:0-18092 GCA_037355805.1 Ixodes ricinus | reverse complement strand
CCCCCGATTTTATGTTGAAGTTTTAGCATCTGTGCAGACCGAAAGCAAGAAACGCTGGTTTATTGCACACGACTGCTTTCAAGTTCAGCATTGCTGCTGCACGGGTTTACTCTTCTTCCAGTTCGGAAGGAGTATAATTTACAAAGCGTTTCTTTGTTGACTACTGAAATCCGAAACCGTCTGCTCGATATCACTCCTTATTTAATATTTCGTACGTTGGCCTTCCAAACTCCCGTATCGTTTTGCTTCCTGGGGAAAACGAGATAGGAACGAAAGAAACACGCATCAGAATATCTGGACGCGTCTGAACATCTCACAGAAAACAACACTGTCTTTGTAACTTATGCTAGTTTGTTTTGATTTCGGGAATATGCACCAACACAGTGTTTACAAACAAGCCCGCCTTGCCCACGGCAGGTGTGGGCACTGCGCGTGCGCACAAACCAAATTTCGGAGGAGTGAAGCTTTTACGCATGCGCAGTACCGACAGCAGCGCCACCGCTGTGGCGCGACGTCAGTGAGTTGAGTTGGTCTACAGCACAGTGGTTCTCAACCATCGATGTTTCGCGGACCCCTTGTGGATCAGCGGAGATGGTGGAGGATTCCGTTCGTAGTGAGAAGAGGGGGAAGGTGAAGGTTAAATACAACAATGATATAACAAATGGATTTAACTAAAGGCTAGTGTGAAGTAGACTTCTCTTATTGACATACACACGAGAAAACTAGCCCGAAAATAAAAAAATGCCTTCTCAATCTGAAAAAAAAAAAAAAAGGCAACTTTTTGTTGCCGGGCTGAATTGACTGATGAGACAGAGCTTCACGGACCCCTAGAATGCCTTCGCGGACTCCAAAGGGTCCGTGGACCCCCATTTGAGAACCACTGGACTCTATACTGTTGGTGTCTACACATTTCACAGAATAAATCAAAACCCATTTTGTAACCGAGGTCACGAAACTGCTCAACGAATTCTTTAAGTTTATATTTAACCAACTTTGTTCATTCGGGCAAAACCCGGAGCAAGAGCCCGTGACGTCGACGTAACGTATTATATCTACCCGATCAAGTATGACGAAGTAGAGGGTGCGAAATAATTTGATTATTGTTCGAATTTTGTTCACCTCTTCTTGTGGATGGTATAAGTATACGCAATCGAAAATGCCTCGCCAATAACACATATAAAAAACATTCTAAAAAAAAACCGTCTGAATGTTTATTAACATGAGCCTGCAAAAGCTGTAAGGACCGTGCAGGAACATGTGCGCATGCCTAGTCCGTGAGGGCGCAAGCAGCGCCCTCGTGTGACGTCTGATACATGAGTTGGTGAAAGCTACGATTTTTTTGTTCTTTTTTAATTATCTGTATGGTTAACATTTTGGCTCGACACCACCTAGAATAACCAAGACCCATGAGAACATCCTCATCTTCAGTCCAATAACAACTAAAAACAAGACAGAAAAACCTTGAGTATTGGCATGCAGCAGTCCACCGCTAAACAGTACGACTTCATGCGTATTCGCATCGAGAAAAAAGAATTAATAGTGTTCTCAGAGATGAAAGGCATGACGGCCTAGTCCTTTGTCCACGTTGGGTGATCGGAAGTCAGAAAGCAACAAAGTTTCCGAATCGCATATAGTGGCAGAGCGTCCATGCACTGGAATGACTGCAAATGCTGACAAAACCGAAACTTGAGATATTTGACGCTGCCAAGATGACCGCGTGCACAGTGCTGCCAGACCACCGAGCAGTTTTGCATATCGTCTATTGGACCCGAGCCCGATGTCGAGCGTCCGACGACGCGTTGATTGGAACCGAGGCCCAGCCGAACGGGCGCTGCACTTCTGTCCAATTGGTGTCTTCGCGCTCCATCTCACTGGGACGAAATTCTAGCACACTGTCTTTTGATTATTCTAAGTGGTGCTAGCCCCGCTGAAACGGAAATAAATCCTTTTCTTAAAAAAGAAGAAAAATAAAAAAGAAAAAAAGACAGGAATGTTGAGTGTCGTGAGTTGTCATATATATAATATATCCCTCGAATTTCTCAAATTAGGCCTGATTTCGCTGTTACTTCGCTCTTGGAACATTCTGCTTTGTTGTCCCGTCCAAAATTTTCAGGTACGAGGGGCGTTCATAAAGTTCGTATTATCGGCACAAAAAATTAAAGAAAACGGAACAAAACAGGCATCAACATGAGCGCGCGTCCCTCTAGTTTCCGCACAATATAAACATCGCATGCTATAGTAGCTCGGAACGCCGCTAGGGAGTCGAAACAAAAATGGCACCGCCCGTCGGTGCCAAGCACACGCAGTGATCCGTTGTTTTCATTTGAAGGGAAGCAATGCCAAGGATATTCATTCCAATCTGGGAGCGTTGTTCGGGGACAACGCCCCAGTTTATGACACTTTGGTTAAATGGCACAGACGCTTCCAGTGTGGCCAAATAAGAGGAAAGCATTTCAAGGACGGCGACCAAGTGATTGCTCAAGTGGAGCGATTCCTGAACACTCAATACGAGGAGTTCTATAACAATGGCTACCGGCATGTGGTGAATCGCTGGAAAAAGTGAGTAACTTTTGGTGGCGAACTTGTAGACAAAGTCTCAACTCCTACTCGAGTTTGATTGCTGAATCTTTATTCCTTCGTGACAATAATACGAACTTTATGAATGCCCCTCGTATATGGTACCCAACATATGTGTTTTGAATGTTTTAATAACAATGGGTGGGAAAATTCACAGCGTTAGCGAACTTGTTCTTTTTCTCTTTTTTACAACAGCGAAGTAAAGCGGGGAAAAAAAAAGTCTACTATTGTTCATGGCCACGGCCAAAAAACATATTTTCGTTCACGATCTTGCCAGTCGCCAGACATTTGTTGTGGTGTTTATTTTTGTCTTTAAACAGCAGAAGCAATTCCTATACGTCCGCAAAGGATAAATTGTATGTTTGAACGAGATCCAGTTGATATCACCGCGAGAAAGCGTGAGTTCAAGGTGAAACCTCCGCCGTGTTCAGACGACCTATAGCGCGCGTTTCCTCCTGGAGCGGGTGGTTTGTTTTACGAGGTTTTATCTTTTGTTGTGTCTGCCTTAACCAAAACGCCAACAAGCTATGGCAGAAAGTAGACTAGCAAGGTTTCTTTTTTTAATCTTTCTTTTGTATTCCTTGTTCGCGTTTGCAGACGACACACGGAAGAGCAGACGGCGAGCAAAGCCGCTTTATCGTGTGCAAACGCGGTTTTCTTCGCGTCTCCGTGGCTTCTTGACTGTTATATTTTGCTTCACCATGTAGATTTCTATTCTCCTGCCTTGTTACTTCGTTGTAGGCTTCCTATATGTCCTTTTTATATGCACGCATATCAAACCCTTTCTTTGCCCTGGCATCAGTTGATGTTCTGCGCGAAAATACATGGTATGGTTGCTGTTCTCTTTGTCTTTACAACGTCATGGCGGTCATCTCCAAGTCTGCAAAGGCTGGCTCTCTACGATTCTCGCGCGATTGCGATACTGTCGCCTCTCTCTGCCGGGGTGCATACAACGAGGGCATCAGGGTGGGGGAGGCCAAACCGACATCACATTCGAACAACGAGCTTCACCGTTTTCTTTTTTGTCTTCTGGTTCTGTCTCTGCGTTTTCAGGGCTGTGCCCGCTGCTTCGCCTCTATTTCGAGCGATCCTCATCCTCCTTCGTCCTTTTTTTCTTCTCCCACACCTTTTTTCTTCTGCTTTCGAAAGAGACGACAGCAGTCGGCTCTGCTCGCTTGCCTGACTGGCCTGACCCCCAAAACTCGTTGTGAGCGGTAAAAACCCGACGGCGGAGGAAAGAAAGAACCAGTGAAAGTGGACCGAAAGAGCGACAAGACAGAAAAAGAGAGAGCAAGTGCGAGGGTTTTTGCACTATGCCTCATTGTTTCTTCGGCGGTACCAACATCACGCTGCGCGCGGCACTCCTCGAAAAGGTGGTGATGGCGAAGTAATTCAGGGGGTGTCCCATTGAGGCTCAAAGGATTAAGAAAGTTGGTGCCTTTCTTTATCAATCGTTTCATCGATGGTTCTTTAGTTCTTACCGCAAGCGTCGCTGGTTATGGTGGTGACGAGTCCACTGCCTCCTATCCTAGTCTGTTTCGAAGTGCACGATTTATTTTCCACTGCGTCTGGAGGTGACAGGGCAACAGCCGACATGGGCCCGGCCAGGTGATCAGTCAATCTGGCATGCGCCCTAAAGAGGGGAACACGTTTCTGGCGGTTGTTGTGGTGTCGCGGAGGTTACTCGACACCTGGTCGTTTTGGCCTCGAGCAACCTGGGGTTCGGAAATACCCGAGCTTTTTGTCGGATCTTTCCAGGCTCCTCGTGTTAAAAACAGTGTTTGTTGCCCTCGCCCTTGTCGAAGATAGACCAGAGAATGATACGAACCGTAAAGGTGTTTCTGTAACACCTTTTAGGTGTTACTTGCAGAAGGAAACAAATAAAATGAAATTAATAGACCGTTTTTGTTTTTGTTTGTCCAAACTTGGGGAACTTGTACACTTGCACATCATGAGTGCCGAATAAGCTATGCACGTGCACTTCTTACTGAGAGTAGTGCGCGTTCTCATCTTTGATCGAAGCTCAAGATAAGGGAACGCACGGGCGCCTTAGTTTTAAATCCATTGCGGCTCCCAAACGCGAATCTTCAGAGCTTTAATTGTTGCCTTTTGTTACTATAAGTAATCAATTTATCCCCCAGATCACTATGACGAAAAAATAGTAAAACACGTCCAAGTTCAACTGTAACTCATATAGCGTGCAAATCTGTTGATGCTGTAAGAAAGAAAAAAAAAATCTCTCGCCTTTGTCACTCGGGGAAACAATCATGCGGTATGCTAGTTTTCTTTTTCACCTTCTGCACCTAAAGGGGATTTATCTGATTGCATACGCGTTGAACGATTATTCTTGACCGTCGACAGCTATGTCAAAGGGTGTTATCTCCAAGACTATAACCCTGACATTAGTCATGAACAAACCTTTATTGTGGTCCGCTACGTTTTATAACATATATACGGCACCGTGCATAAGCGGCAAAAATGTTTGTCTCATATTAGCTACCAATGATTTCGCAAGTTCGCGAAACGTGAACGGACCATGCCTATGTACATTTAATCCCCTTACCTCTGCTTCACATTTGAGCCGCTAGGCCGCGTAAGTGTACGCTTCTCACTCGGATAGGTGGCAGCTTTCCGTTTCTCTCCTTCACACCTCTGCCTAAAGGTGGCGTCGCCTCCTCTGGGGTAGGTAACTGTATAGGCTCTGCTAGACAGTTACTCCTCTGGGGTGCGAATATCGCTTGCAGCTGCTGAAGGCTAAAGAGCAGGCAACAAATGAGAGAGAGAAGAGAGAGAGAGAGAGGCTACATATTTTACCTTAGGTACTCTGTGCTGCTGTGATTGATTACAGCCTGGCAACGCTGGTCGGGTGTAGAAATGCTCCAGTCAAGGCTGCATCCCCAGAGCGAGGAGGAAAGCACAACGTCACGTCGTCACCGCCTTGACACTTTTGCATTGCGGAATGTCCGACTTTCGCCGATGTCTCAAGTTCCTTTTATTGCCGGGAAAATATAGTTTTGGGTTTTCGTTCTTTTGCGTCTGCGTCTCACAAACGCCACCACAAAGAATGTAGGTCTAGAAAAACAGCAGCAAGTATGAACAAAAGGGTTCGCCAAGAGCCCGTTACGCCTATTTGCGCAAGTTGACACAAAACTTTTCTTTGTGTCCAACTGTGCTCAGCCGGGCTGGCCTCGAGCAATCTTTTCGCGTGCCAGAAATCTTTGACTCGCAAGGAACGCCCGCTACTGAGCGATGCCTGTACATTCCTTTGTTTATGGTGTGGAAGGGAGTAACGACGATGGGACTTCATAAAGGAAATGAATCTCGCTTTGAAGACACGTGCAGATGTCGTTTAATGTCTGTACAATCGGCGCCCCAGCACCGCGAAAATGGAGAGCTCGTATTTTGCTCGCTTGATTGGAGGTTTTTGGCACGTCGCCGATGAGCGAGAGAGGTGCGTGTAGGTAGCGCATACTTTCCGAGTAATGGTGACTCATTACATAATGTTGGTCGGGCGACTCACGATTTCACGTCCCGTCCGCAACGACATCGTACTAGGTTAATTTTTTTTCTGGCGACGTTGCTGTACGGTCTAGTTGTAAGGGTCTTTTCTTTTTGGGTATGTAGCCACGTCTGGTTCAGCGCCCGGAAGTATGATCTTTCCACGAAAGGGCGTTCTTTTTAAAGATGTTGCAATCCTTGCAAGTCGAACTTTACAGTGCCACGTTAAATCTTCTTTTTTTTTGTTTTATTTTTGGCTGGTGATATATGATGCCTTTCAAGCTCTGAATAAAGTAGGCACTTGACGATCGAAGGCTATGGTGACTTTATTCATTTATTTATTTACCGAAACTGGAGGTAAAAATTGGTCCAAGCAGATCGAGCGTACGTCTACTTACCGTTAGCTGCTGTTACTTTCTAATATCATATTTGCATATTTAGCTTATTATTAGGGTAGGAAAACAATGAAAGGGGAAAAAGTAAGGCAACACTTTCGTCTAAGTCTTCAAGTTCCTTAGCATGGTATATTTGAAGACTACATTGTTGAAAGTTCTCCATTTGCTTTACTTTCTCTCTCTCTCTCTCTCTCTCTCTCTCTCGCTCAACTGAGCCTTTTGTGCTGACTGGTATTCGAGTGCCTTTGTTTGGATGAAGCTGTCGTGCTAATTTCACAATCTTCCGGCACTAGCATGTTTTTGTTAGCAAGTTTTATCGCCAGGACATTCTTCTGTTTGTCTAGGACTCTTATGCTTTCATGCGTTTCGTTTTTTTCTGTTTATATCTCCAGGTTAGCCCTTTTCGATTTCCGCCCTTTGCCGAAATGCCACTTCACGTGTGGTCCTCCCAAGCGAGATCGGAAAGGTTGCCAAATTCGCGACTCTGCTCTTTCGTAACCCCCTTTAACACTGGAGTTAAATCACGTGACCACCCGATCGAACGCGTTCGTTTATTGCACGAGCTCCCGTTTGGCGATCACGTGATTCAAGCTCTTCAAACGGGTTGCAAAGTAGCCTCTGACGTCAGATACTAGCAGGTTGACGACGTTGCGTCGTTTTCAGAGTCGATTAAACGAACACACTCACTCTTGGCTACTTTTAACGCTGCTGCGAGTAGCTGGCGTCGAGAAGTAGCGCGCCACTTTCTCCGTCTTCATCGCGCAACCAACGCAACTGTTCACGCCTTCTTGAGGCGTCAACACTCGCAAACGCAGTACAGACACAGAGTCGCCAGGGTGGTTCGCGGGAGGCCGGCGGGAGTAGGCGGGAGTCATCTTGCTCTCCTCGCCACCGCGCGCCTCCTCTGAACTTGATCTTGAAAGGAATAGAAAGCAAAAGTAGTTCCGTGGGCGGGAAGCGGTGCCGGCGAGTCGTCGTGTTCGGCCGACGCTGGCGGCAGACGACGCCTCGCGATGGCTCGGGCGATGCTTCGCTAGGAAAGCCACAATAACGTGAGTATTTATTCGTCTCACCTTATCCCCGAGAATGAAATTACTTTGCCGGGAACAGCCCTTGGTCCCTGCCTCGATTCTCGGGTGCTCGGTTGTTTGGCCATATCTGTCCGGCGGCGGGATAGCTGGGATAGCGCGCGGATGAATCACGAAAGAGAGAGAGCAGTGCGCGCGCGGTTCGTCTGCAATCGCTGTGCGTTGTGGTCGTCTGCGTCTTATCGCCTGAGATGGAATGCCGCCCGCTGTCTAACGTTCGCCCGCACCTTTCTGTTTTCGCGATTGCGCCTTTTGCGTCGCTTTGTCCCCGCGAACAGTTATGAGGCTGGGAATTGGACGGGGGTTGGAATAAGACTTGGTTGATTAATTTTTTTCGGTTGTAAGGGGGTCGTAGGAATAAGAGGGTAAAGCGCGTTTTTAGAGGAGGAACCACGTTTCACACCCAACATAAGTTACTGACAGAGCGAGAACGACGGGGCGTGTCGTTTCGAGCGCCTGACCTCCAGCACGCGCTCCATGCCTTCCACCGTGCTTTTGGCTTCCACCGTGCTTTGGCGCGCTCCAGGTGCACGAGACGTCGAAGCGTTGCCGAAGGCAGGAAGCTCACGCTGGAAACGGGGCAACCGGAGCTCCTCCCTGTCGTTCTCACCCTTTGAGTGGCTAGTGAGCACTGACCACATTTGATGGATTCGTCGGGCATTATTGATTTTATGTGTTTTAGAAACTGAAAGGACGACTCGTTAATTAAAATGCCAGTTGATGATTTGACACTCCTTCTTGTCAAGCTTGCTCCTCAGATTTTCAATTTTTCGAATTATTATTCGCTGTCGTAATAATGAAAATGATAATGATGTTTATAATTATTATAATGATTGCAAAAGGCTGTGCACGGCATTAAAAGCTGTTAACCGATTAATCATTGATATTTCTTGTATTAATCACTTGATTAATTAAATTAGTATTGTGGAGGTCGTCAGAATTGTTAAAAGTATTGTGAAATCGGCCATTACACGTTTGGGGAACACAGCTGCTGATATTCATCTAGCCTTAGCGATGCAGGAAAAATACTTTAATTCAAGCTATTTAATTTTATTTGTTGGTTTGTTTGGCACACATACAAATGCCATGGCTGATAGCAGAGGTAGAGAGGGGACAAATAAATCTACTCATTTTTACTGATGTCAAGTAACCAAGTCCTAAGTACTATTTACGAAGTAAATGAAAAGTGTGAGATATGTGATTTACATAAGAGTTTTGACTCAAATAGGAGAGAGAAGTTTGTAGTTTTGAAGGTGCTTGTAAAACGCGTTTTCAGAGGAGCAGAAGGGTTCACAATGACTGAATTCTTAATGTTGAGTTTGACAACAACAAATGATGCTTGGGACAAACTTTTTGACAGATTAATCAATTATGGAGTTAGTCTGCGATTAACTCTTTCGATCACCGGTGTTTGATGGTTTGCAAGCACTGTGAAGAGATTAAATTTAGTGTGGAGAATTGTTTCACAGTTTTATGGATATCCGAATAACTAGTTTCGGTTTCAACATAGGTTTCAGCTCTATCTCAAGCTGGTGGGCTATCAAAAATAGTCCTGAGAACGGTGGTTGCACTTTTCTAATATGGCTAACTGCTTACACTCTGTAACAAAAATGCATTATGAACATATTTCACCTGTATTGTGGCATATATATTAGACTTCAAGAGCTCTGGGGACACTTTTAATGATGCTATAGGCGTCGTTTAACAGATGGTTATCGGTGATCATCCCTATAATATCCAATGCTCTCCTGAGCCGGTGTGCATGTTTTATGTTCCCAACAAGGCGAACAGAAATGCTAAACATGAAAGAACTGCAATCAAGGCTGTGACAAAACCAATGTAAAACACAAAGAAAGCACTCTGCTGGGATGCGAGGTTTACTATCTGTGTTTCACCAAGATAAGCATTCCTTGTTTCAAAATACACATGTTTTGGAGGCTAACTCACTGACAAGCCAAATATAGACAACATCAGTAAGAGCACACTAACTTTCAGAAGTAATAGCCATAGGTGAGAAGCACATTTTGTATATCCGGATTTTTACTTTTATTTGTCGTTTAATTTGACATAGCTGTAAAGCTATGTCACATACTACATTATACCTTTTTAAGAAATAAAATATGGAAATCTTGTTTTTCTATGATCCTATACCAACCTCTTGTTCCTTTTGGAAGAGCAACCAATTGGCCACCTTTTGATGTGTCATAATTGCTCCATATGACAAATTAGTTGGGAAAATAAAAGCATTTGCATGGATTTTTAGAAAATTGCTATTTTTCCTGTGGTCAGGAAGCAGTTCATGCATTCATTGATTAGTCGATAGGTTAGTCAATTTTTTTAACCTAGTGACGTTTCTCGTTTCCTTTCGTTCTCAATCACAAAGGTTTCATATCTGGTATGCGGGACGAAAAAATAATAGGACATTTCAACCTTGAATAGTATGCGAGAAAATATAGGCGAGGCAAAACAAGATGTGTGACAATCATGCATGTTTTGTGAACACCTCCCAGCGGCGTGGAAAGATCAAAACGGTGTTTTAACGCATACCAGAAGTGACGACATTCAAGACGGCTGCGCCCTTGTGGAAAAGGGGTATAGCTCGGTTCTTATGCTTTTTTGTATAGAGCCCCATTAAATTGAGCATGACATAAATTCAGCAAATGGTTGCAGGGTACAAAAATGTTGAGGCTTTACAGCCATGCCTTTGTTGACCTGGCCCATCATTTTCAGTGTGGGTGTCCGCAGAACTGACAAATAAGATTGTACTCTTGTTTGCTCATTTATTTTACCTCCAAGGCGTTAGAGAGGAGAATTCAAAACAACATTGGTAACGACCTATACAGGGAACTGGTTGTTATTGCATATCGAACAACTTATGTACATACATTAACAAACATACAGTGAAACCTCCTAAGTCTAAAACTTGTCTATCTAACTTAGCTAGTGGCTCGAGGATTTTAATACGGCCAGGCGCGTGGCCTACCCCTTAGCTCTGGGAATTCCTGCATTTTGAATGCGGGTCCAGCTAGGGAAAAATGAAATGAATCTGAATCGGGACAGATAAAGGGGGAGCTGCAGAATGTACAGCGTGGTTTGAGCTGGGCTGGGTGCTCGTTTCCGAGCTTTTCCGAGCTCGAGAGTCGCACCGAATTCCGATAGTATGTCGAAATTTAAATTGATATATAATTATATGCCAAATCAATTCCTTCCCGCTAAATTTAGCATGAGAGATTCGTTGCACATATTATTTTTTATAGAATTTTAGCCCTAAACAGATTCTGCTTTGAAAGCAAACTGCATGCAATCGACGAAAGTGGCTTTGTCATCTTTTCACCCCTTGTGTGCCTGCAGGGGTGAAGATGCTGCAGCAGATCCTGCGGGATATGTACATCGAGCCCCAGCTGCTGGCGGAGCTGGACGAGGAGCAGCGGCACATCCTCTTCTGCAAGATGCGGGAAGAGCAAGTGCGACGCTGGGAGCAGAGAGAGAAAGACGCCAATGGGCTTGCAAACAAGGCCACCCTGTCCAAGAAGCCTGGTGAGCCAGCCAAGCCACTGTAGTGGACACGTCGGTCTCGAGAGAATTGGTTTGCACCGTATGCTGCTTCGTTTGGTAGTCGGGCAAGAAGTTGACTACTCGACCCTTACAGTATCTTGTCCAACTTCTCGGCTCATTTTCTAAGCTATGCTGTTGTCAGGATGTTCGGTACTATGTCCATTCAATGACTCATTTGTATGCCTCTAATACAGAAGAGAGGTTTAAATTGTGTAACTTCGACAAGTTGGGATAGAGCCCATGAAACGAGAAGAGCTCACGTTCGACGTGAAGTTGTTACCTCTTTGCCTGGCTGTACTCACTGCTGTGTCCTAGAACGTTTGGCCCAAGTGGGTGGGAATGAAACCGAACAAAGTGACATGTAAAGGTACGGTAAGCAATGAAATCAAGATGGTGGGCGTTGGTAGACCCTTTTAACAGAAACAAGAGAAAAAAGAGCACCGGCATACGCATACATGAACCAACAAGCTATGGCCAAGAGCTTGTGTAAAAATAAAAACTATACTATGTATTATGAACAATTGCGTATCAAAGCAGTGGCAAATCCAAGAGGTGGGGGCGACGGGGGCGGCCGTCCCCCTACCAAAGTCGACCCCTCTCCCTCCCCCTTCTCGGAGGGCAATTCGACATGGGTGGACCCTCCTTGCACAAGAAAGAATGGGAGAATAGTATCCTTAAAAATTATCGCACCCCCCCCCCAAACGGAATTCTGGGTCCGCCCCTGGATCAGGTTCGACTTCTTCGAACTTCTAACGCGAAGGTCGACAAGAGGCAGTGGCGGATCCAAGGGGGGGGGAGGGATGTGTGGCCCCGCCCCCCCAAACCAAGTCGACCCTCCCCCTGCCCCCTTCTCGGAGTGCAATTTGACATGGGTGGACCCCCCGGTGCACACGAAAGAATGGGAGAATAGCATCCTTACCAATCCCCCCTCCAAAAAACGGAGTTCTGGATCCGCCCCTGTATCAAAGTGTATGTATTCAAAAAGACATTGGGAGGAACAGGGTGCATCACACTTTTCTAAAAATTAGTTGACGGCTTTTCAAGGTTTTCTTGTTTTTAGAAATAAGAGACGACTTCGAATTTACTGGTTTGGCGAAATTGGTTAGGCTCATCTGGGGCATTTACTTGTGCCGTAAAATTTTAAGTTCATCACTGTCCAAAATGACTAAAATGAAAACAAACAAAAAAACAATGTTCTGTTCGCACAAGTTTTTTTGTGCAGCACAATTTCTAAGGTGAAGACGTGTTTCTCTTTTAAAGCTACCAGTTCATTGAGGGCAAAACTCTTTCGGAAAGAAACAAAGTCGTGTCTTTTTGCCATTTTGCCTTTACTGCGCACTTCCCCTTTGTGCGTGTACCTGAACCATGATATCATTGATGCAACTTTAGACTGGGAAGACTCAAGGAGTGCTTTGTAAGCACAAGTTTCTCAAACGCTAGAGCGGTAACGATGACAGGAAAGCAAGCAATGTCGAAAACTTTCAAAAGTCCTGGTCACCAAAGAGTAAAACTTAACCACTTCCGAAAAAAAACAAAAAACAACTAAAATCTCGCAGTCACTCATACCCAGCCGGTGAGCGTTGATATCTGCGTAGATATGCTACATTAGGTCTGTGCGGTATTTTTGTCGGTAAACCTTCGACACATTAATGATGAAGTTGTCTCGCCGGTTTTGTCGCAGGCTGCAAGCGCGTGGACTTTCTTCTGGGTGACGACGGTGAACCCTGGACATGGGTGATGGGGGAGCACCCTGAGGATCCAAGCATCGAGGAGATTGTGGAGAGGGAAACAAAAGACCGCGCACGGCGGCTTGCCGCCAACGAGGCACTCCAACTCAGGTGGTCACCCTTGCTTGCATTGTTCTTCTTGCCCACGGAGGCAGGAAGCTTCCGGAGGCGACATGAGGCCACCAGACGTGAAGCCAGAAGTGTGGAGAGGCACGCCCCCAGCGATGACCAAAACCAAAAGACACTATTGGATGAAAAGGAGAGCTGACTTGGTCGGCCTCGAAGGTGACCAAAACAGCTGTTGGTTTCCAAGTCAGCTCTCTCGTCCAATAGCGTCTCTTGGTTTTGTTTGTCGTTGGGGGTGTGTCCCTCCACACTTCTGGCTTCACCTCTGGTGGCCTCATGTCGCCTCCGGAAGCTTCCTGCCTCCATGCTCTTGCCCATCTCTTAGTTATTTCCTGGGGCAGGAAGTCTGCGACTAGAAACAGACAATCCAAGAAAAGGATGGTGTAGGGCTCGTGGCAGTATGGCTTTAACCCTTTGACTGCCGAGTTTGTTTTCCCACGTGCCCAACGCAAATTTTGGTCTTGGTAACACCGTAGCATGCCTTTTGAAGGGTGTTTAATCATCGAAGGCATGCTATTTTGTGGATAAAGAATTGATTCGTCTCTGCATGCCTCCCCAACCTACAATGTATTTCTTGTATTGTACTTTTCTCGGCACCGTACTATGCAGTGGTGCACCAATCTCGCACCCCGGGGGTCGCTCTTTCAAGTGGCCTTATTGGCCTTTGTTTGTTCGAAGCTGTAACTTCCTCTTTTTCCCAGTTGTTGAATACCAAGTTCGTTAGTAATTTCTGGGTTTCTGGTTTCTGAACGATGTAGGTTTGCCATTCTGTAGCAACAAAGGAGCACACCAAAATCAAAAGTTGTGTTAAAAAAAAAAAAAAATTATATACCACTAAAACGTGACCCCATAAGATAAAACATTGTTTTTGTTACTTGGTCATACGTGCTGTTACATGTAAACAAAGAAAAATTACATCCCAGTCGGAAGGGGCAGTGAGCACAGCGAAATTGAAACCTCACTTAGCGTGCCCGAGTATGCTTGCGCGTGGCACTCGAAGGGTTAAGAGAAGGAATAAACAAAAGTCTGTCGGCTCTCGGAAGTGAATTCGAATTAGCGAATTAATTCTTATAAAACGGGTATTTTTCAGTGTCTGTCTTTGTGTACATCCAGCACATTATAATGGCGGAATATAAAGCGAAAAATTAGAAGCGGCACCAAATGCTAGGCACCTACAGGCGGCGCCTGTAGACATAAGATGTGAAGTTGCTTGTCTTCCTTTTGCTGCTTGAGCGTCTTTCATCTTCCTGTCCATATTAGCTCAGAAGGGCCGGCCTTCTCGTGTCTAAGGTGTACGTTAGTGTGAATCCTGCAGTATTAAGGTGTGGGATACTGTAGGAATAATTTATAGCACACCCAATATAGCAGATTCTTATTTTAAGCGGAGTTCTTTTGATATGGGCAACATTTTTGCGGAGTAGAACTTTCCAGTTTGTTTTATTTGAGGAGTTATCTTGTTTCCTGTTCAGTGGAAGTTCTGATGGGTGCCTTGTCCCACAGAGCTGTGCTCGAAAAAGTTTTGCTGCGTAAGCATTACCTTCAGCAGATCACATAATTGTAGTGAAATATTTCTTAGTCACCGAGCCATGTTGGACTGACATTGCCTAGTGCCACGCAAAAAGTTCCAAAAGCAAGCGAGATGTTGAGCATTTAGACAATGTCAGATCGGTCTTCCTTTATGAACGGGCATCATCTGTTATGTCATAGACGAGAAATTCGGATGGGGCAATATGACTGCAAATGTGGGGACTTCAGCGTGTATCTTGCACTAGCTACTACACTAATGCCTGCTGGGCGGTGCTCATCCAGGTCGACATGAGTAAGGGCAGAGATTGAACCATGTCTCGGAAGAAAAGACTGGTCGACTAAAACTGAGTGCGTTTTGGCCGGTGGTTTACAGGAACCAGGAGGAGGCAGAGACAGAGCCGGTACCGGCCCTCCCCGCGACCACACCTCCAGCATCTCCACCCCGCCCCACAGCCCTGGAGATTGAGGTGGAAGGGGAGGTGGTGCAGCTGCGGCGCAAGAAGCCGCCCCTAGAGAAGTGCTTCTCCTCGAGAAGGAGGTGGCAGCCCTGCTTCAGGGCTCCGTGGTGGGCTCCAAGGCCACCTCGCCTACTGTGGACCGTAACACCTGGCTCTCGCAGAAGCAGCAGGAGATCCGGGTGAGCGGGGAGGGGCAAAGGTGGCTCCTGGGGGCGTCGTTGTTTGGCTTTCTTTCTTTTTGCCTGACCGTGAGCAGCACTCTGCCTATGTGGTCACCACCTGGGTTACACGCCGCGGGTGAGACGGTACGCCGCTGATCTTCATGCCGGCTGCTGTGGCACTTTGTGTCTTAATACCTTTTATGTCTGCATATACACTTCGTGCGGGAAATAAAGGGGGCGCTTTGAAAAACACGAGTAGGGCCGCTAGCAGAGGAGCTGGTTTTCGACAGTGAAACACGTTCAGCAGCCTGCGGCACCTTTTCATGTGCAAAGCTGTAGTGGCAGAAGTGCGCGCGGATGGAACTTTGACTTTTTGAGCTGATACATTGAGGGTGACGTTGCGCGAGGGCTGGGGCGGACCTAGGAAGGACATCTAGCTGTTTGCCGCTTCTTATATCTCCCAGAACAAAAATTTTACATCTTTTATCAATCGCACTGCATGCTGGCTTTCAATGAGAAACCTTCCCGGCTTCTAGAAAGTGCAGCCACTGCACTTTTTCACGTAATCGACGTGGCATTTATATCCTGAAATTAATCTACCACATATTCATTGAGGTCAGGGTGGCGAAAAAAATCAAGATGATTTAAATCTTGATCTAAGCCACTCCAATATCACTGTGATCATTTTCCACAAGAACACCTTTTTCACAAAAATAATTTCTGGCAAAACTAATACAATAAATGTGTGCTTATTATTGTTTGCTTGTAATTTAATGCCATCCATGTAAATTTGTATTGTTTTAATTAAAAAAATATTGGGCAAATAAAAATGTATAGCACACTGAATACGAGCAAAATGCGGTGCTCTTCTGCACTAATCGGAGAGATGAGCTTTGTATTTATTTTCCACTTCTTTCGTTAGTTACTGTGGCATCTCATGCATGCAAGCATATCATGTGAAGGAAACAAACAAAAACTTGCATGTGTGCACGCACACACACACAGGCCAACAAAAGGATGCGACTGAGAGAGACAGGCATATACAGATCTAATTGTACATGTAAGGTTGACCTTACATCGGTCAGTATATATATCGTTTTGTGTTACACAAGCTTGCCTGCTTTTTCATAAAATTATACCACCACCTTGTGCACTTGAAAACTAACGAAAAAAGTCACTGTCGCTAAACAACTCGCAAACTGTGCTAAAGTTCAAAGGCCATAATTTTATATCATTGAATATATATATATATACACACGCGCACACACACCCTCGCACCGTAAAATCCCGAGAGACAGCCCACCCAAACCGAGTGAAAATTGGGTGAAAAATGGAGTGGGCTTATTTTCACACAGTTTTATACTATACAATATAAAAATTTATACTTTTAGACCATGTGTTTCTGTGAAACTTGTTATTGCGGCGAGGGGCAATAAAGCAAAGATGACTGTACTTCCCAGTCAGCAATGTTCGCTTATATCTAGGGTTGTTCGTTTTCGGTTTTATATTTTTTTACATTCGGGGGTAAAAATCGGGTGCTATTTTTCAAGCTGATAATCGGGGAGCAATCGGGTTTTTTGTGGAAACATTCTGAAATTCGGGTATTTTCGGGTTAAATTTACAAATGTACTAAGTAATACATTCGTTTTTTTTTTGTATCATGAGCTTTTTATTTTATTGTAGTATTCGAGTGTGGGAAATAATCGTCATCTTGTCATTCTCGAACGTTAAACTCCCCTTGGGGGAGAGCTTCGCTGGTCCGATTACCGTCGGTCGCTTCAGGCCCGGAAGCACCGCCCAGGGAATCCTCCTTTTCCTGAGGTGTCAACAAAAAACCAGGACCGTTTGAGGGACAGTCGTCTTCGATCAAATATTTCGCTATGGAATAAACCTGTTAAGTTTTTCCGATCTGCTTACCCCGACTGACTGGCTCAGACGTTGTTCGTGAGAAAAGTAGACCGCCAGCGAGATGGCCATGCTACCCGAGAGACCCTGGGTGTCGAGACCTAACAGCGGTCGAGGGGGATTGATAGTGCATTTCACAAGCTGCTTGCAGCAGGGCTGAAGCTACGTGGCGTGCCGAGGTGGTTCCACTTGCACAGCGGGGGGACGGAAATGTCCCTCCGAGGCCCCAACGCCTATTGTCGCTTTTCTTCAGCCGGTTTACGTAGAATGTCACGGTGAGTTAGGCGCGCTCATTGGCCGGTTGGTTGAGAGCCGTGTAGTGTCCACAGTGCTGCACGCAGCTTGCGAAATGAACTATAGGTCACTGTTGTCCCGAGGTAGGGTAGCTAGCATGTGTGCACCGGAAAATTCCGTGCGGAGTAAAAATAAATAAGTTGGTTATGTGGTTTTGGAATTCGGGGAGAAATCGGGTTTAACCCGATTCTCCTGAAACATGTTCGGGGTGTAAAAATCGGGTAAAATCGGGTTTTACCCTAAAACGAACAACCCTGCTTATATCCCATCATAACGAACATGATGCATTTATGCCAAGGTCATCAAGAATCCAAAAATTATGATTACTAGGAGTGGGCTATCTTTTGGTGTTTAAAAGAAAATAGCAAATCAAGCCAAAAATGGGGGTGGGTTATTTTTCGGAGGTGGGGCATCTCTCGGAATTTTACAGTATATACTTTTTTTATTTATTTTTTTGCTTTTCACTTTTGGTGCGGCTGAGAGACCGTTGATACTTTGTTTGGAACTGGCCTAAGAAACAATGGCAACAGTGGCACAGAGTACAGGAAGCTGAGAGAACTGTCTGGCGGGAACGAGCTGTTTCCTGGGCATTTTCATAGAAAGACGAAGACATTCTTATTTTGTTTTGCTGAAGTATTACAGCTTTTTCAATAACAAAACAAATCAAGCTCTTTTTGTTGTAGTATGACGTGGTTTATATTAAGAAGTTTTGAATTAATCTGCACTTTTTGATGTAATTAAATTTGCAGTGAATCTTTCTTTTATACTGTTTTCAGTGATT